>VNKF01003814.1:0-47905 GCA_008044355.1 Drosophila lacteicornis
AACTGGTCATGTGGCTACTGTTCCTCTTGAGCAACGTAGGACGGTCAATTCTGATTGGTACACCACCATTTGTTTGCCTGAAGTCTTCGGTGAAATTAGAAAAACGAACAAGGGAAGACGAATCATTGTGCACCATGACAATGCAAGCTCTCACACATCGGCTCAAACCAGCGCCTTTTTGACTGGCCAAAACGTCGAATTGATGGGTCATCCGCCGTACAGTCCGACTTGGCACCAAATGACTTCTTTTTATTCCCTCACATCAAGAAGAAAATGCGTGGTCAACGATTTTCGTCGCCAGAAGATGCTGTTGAAGCATTCAAAAACCATGTTTTTGAGGTGTGTCAATCAGAGTGGAAAAAGTGCTTCGAAAATTGGTTTGAGCGCATGCAAAAGTGTGTAAATCTTGATGGAGAATATTTTGAAAAACAATAAAACTATTTTCCTTAATAAATATTCGTATTTTCATTATTAGGCCAGAAATATATGTAGCAGCCCACGTATGCAAATGTAATTCGTACAATATCAAAGGGGCTTGGTCAAGTTGAAAAGAATGCAGTTGTTAAGACCAAACCCACATACCAAATAAGTTTGTTCTAGCTTTCATAAGTGTACATAGCTTTTAGCTTAGCTTTCTTAGCTTCCCTGCCACCTGTAATCCAAATACTGGATATTAAACTTAAGAAGGGTATGCAAAAATATGCCTTTTAAGTTGCACGTTTTTCTTTTTTTTTTCAAAAATGGTGCATTTGTCCGATGGAGAGATCTCAGAGAAGAGCCAGAGAGGATGGTCTTCGAACCCATTAGCGCGTTTGGATGCTAAATGATTAATGGGCGTAGCTACGCTTGGCAGTAAACAACGAGCCCGAATCGAGTGAGTAACACGCTCCCGATCTTTGGGGGCACAAGCCCAGGTAGGGCACCATTAAATGGGACAAATCTGTAGCTAACATGAGTGGATGCGCATGAATAATGCCAATTCGCATCTATTATTCATACCAGCTGGGCGGCGTTGCGTTGCCCCCCGTTGTTGATTCCTACAACCAACTCCTGGCAGAGCCGCTAATTGTTATTCACTGACCGCCCTCCGATGATGTTTGCCCATTGATAAGCGGATAGTGGGCTCGGTATGAGGAAGTCTGACACAGACAATGACCGATTAAACCTATGGCCCGTATTCCTCCCGTGAAGTGGAGAAATACCGTAAGAGTCGAGATATAAGTGGCCGATACGGTTGAGTGTTGCAAATTGGACAGGCTTTCATGGAGTCTATGAAAGGCATCATACAGGAACAAACCATATTATCAATATTGATAAAAATCAAGGTTGATTCCCCACTGAATGCCTGTTGAAAGAATTATATTTCTAAATCACGTACTATATAAAATATACATTATAAATAGGATCTTAATAAATAAAATTTCAAGGTTTTGATTAAGTTTTGCTCGAAAATTATTTGAATTTGAAAAACATTCGACATTGTTTTTCGACTTTCTACCAAAATTTCCCTAAAAATATGAACGGTAAAATTTTTGTAATCCAAATGTTTTGGATTAATAGCAAACTAATAGCAATAACATATTTATTTATTTGTAAAATACACGTATTTGAATTAAATTTAAATAAACCTTAATTTAATATTGAAAGCTCATAATACCCGGTACCCACAGGGTACAAGGGTATTATAAGTTAGTGCCAACCGAGAATGTATGTAACAAACAGAAGGAGAAATCTCCGACCCCATAAAGTATATATATTCTTGATCAGCGTCACCAGCCGAGTCGATTTAGCCATGTCCTACTGTCTGTCCGTCTGTCCGTGTGAACCAACAGATCTCAGAGACTATAAGAGCTAGAGTTACCAAATTTGGTGACAACATTGGAATTGGAATTGGAATTGGAACGCAGATCAAGTTTGTTTTCAAATTTGGCCAATCCCACTTGCACCCTCATAAATCATAAAAAACATTATTAAGCTATACTCGTTATTTTCGGGTTAAAGTTAATAGATACAATAAATAAATAAAATAAAATGGACGTTTCCTGAAAATTTCAGTAAAATCGGATGATAAACATGGGAGATATTAGCAATAAGGTTAGAATTTTAACACACCGCCCTAAGGCACTGCTGTTGCAAGCTGTAGCCGACAGATGGCGCATTCGAGCCTTGGCTGTGCAATATAATGCCGCCAATGTATGTATGTACATTTTTAAATTGCCTTTTAGTGTGAAGCGCAAACGTTTAGGTACCGGGTATCTCACAGTCGAGCACAGTCGACTGTAGCTTTCTTACTTGTTTTTTTTTTTCTTTGAAAAACCCTTTAGGAAAACCTTTTGCCCGCAGCTGTGTTTGCCAATATATCAGACACACATGATTGCCCTCTGCTGTACTCTGTTGTCCTGTTTTCTTTTCGTTTTCAACAAGTAGAAGCAACGGGAGGACGGGAGTTCCTCTGGCTCTCGCAGTCGGATTAAAAGGTAAAATGCAATTCGCCTTATAATTAAACCCCTGTGCACCCTCGATCCCCCTTTGTTTCTCCACCGCCCCTGCCTCCTACACGCTCCTTCATCGGCGCCTTCTGTTCAATCTCCAAAATGCAAATTGGCTGCTGACGCCGACGTCGCGGCCGCCATCGCTGCCTGCGCCGGCGACTTGAACAAAGAAACCAAAGGAGCGGGCAGAACAAAGAGCCGAGAGAGAGAGAGATAGAGAGAGCAGTGGAGCGGAGAAGCGAGGAGCAAGGAGAGAGAGAGAGAGCGGCAGAGTGCATAAAAGGGAAATGCACTTGGACCCAGACAACAAAGAGATCCGAGTTCCCCGCCCCCTTTAACGGTTAATTAGCATTTCAATTAGAAAATCTGTTGGCCAAACTTAATTAATTATACTTTATCAACGCAGCAGCAGCAGCAGCAACAGGAGGAACAACAAACACACCAACGAGTTCACTGAACCACAAAAAACAAACAATAAAAAACAAAAGATAAAGTAAAGAGAGAAGAAGAACAGAGAAATCCCGCAAAAGTTCTTTGTCACTCACTTGGTGATTTTTTCGGCGCTTCTTTTGCAATTATTCTGCAAATTGATTTCTATTAATTTTTTGCACCTCCGTTTATTTTGTTTACTTTTTTTTTCGTTCGCTCTCTCTGTGTTTTTGGTTCTTCTTCTTGGCACGACGAAGCGAAAAGCAAAGCGCGCAGCGCGAACTGCGAAAAGCGAATGACGCTGCTTTGGTAAAAAAAATCGCAGGCCAGCAGCTGGCTGAGACAGCGACGCCGACTGCGACGGCGACGCAGCAGGTGGCAGAGACGTCGGCGATAAAGGACAAATATGAAATGGGAAGAATAAGAAGACTAACAAATAGAACGCGGTGTACCGCGAACCCTTAAATACCCTACGTTTTAGGGGTTGTGCGTGCAACGAAATTTCCCGAAAGAAACTAAAATGTCTCTGGTTTTTTGCACCCTAGATTCTTGATATTTATAGAAACGAACTTTATTAGAACATATTGATCAAAGACGATATATGTACCTTTGTGTACGGCAAGTAACGGGTATTAAAGGCTTGCAAAAACAACAATTGGAGCAACGCATAATGCGTGCTCAATGAACAAACAAATTACGTGCAATTTACAGTTGCAATCAAGACGCCGCCGCCGGCGCTGCAAAGAATGAAAAGCTATGAACAAGCAGCAAGAGTGCGCTACGAAAGGTAAATGTGTAGGTTAGCAAAATGCAATTGCCGTTAGAAATATTAACCATATTCTTGTTATTGCACTCTGTCCCGTTCTTCCTCTTTACCCGCCTCCCTCCCTTTCTGTCGCTCTGTCGCCTACCAAAGGCTTTGAATGTGGGCAGGCAACAAAGTGGCTTTTGCCATTTTCTTACTTCTTTTTTTTTACAACTTAATGTGCGTGGGAACGGTGGTGAGCAAGAAAGTGGTAACACCTCAAACAATATGTGAACATTGAAACTACATATCTGGAAACACCAGCTGCATTGCATCGGATGTAGAAAAACTAAATAGCTTTTGAAACAATAAATAAATAAATAAATGTAAAAAAATTAAATAGCTTTTAAAACAATAAATAAAATTGCATTTAAATTTAAATTTAAATTGTAGGAAATAATACTGCTTCTAGGGTAAATCAGAGAAACATCCATATAATATATAATAACATTGGTATTAATAGCGGATTTAATGGCAGACAACTGAGGGAATTGTCTATATTATAGAACAACATTGTGGCGTTAATTGGGACTATAAAATTGATGAAATCTTTAACGGGTCTATTCTAAAACAAGTAAGAAAGCTACAGTCGACTGTGCTCGACTGGGAGATACCCGGTACCTAAACGTTTGCGCTTCACACTAAAAGGCAATTTAAAAATGTACATACACTACATTGTACATATGTACATTGGCGCCATTATATCGCACGGCCAAGGTTCGAATGCGCCACCTGTCGGCTACAGCTTGCAACAGCAAACTTTAAGCCGAAAATAACGATTATAGCTTAATAACGTTTTTTATGATTTATGAGGGCGCAAGTGGGCGTGGCCAAATTTGAAAACAAACTTGATCTGCGTGCAACAGATTCCAATGTTGTCACTAAATTTGGTAACTCTAGCTCTTATAGTCTCTGAGATCTGTTGTTTCACACGGACAGACAGACGGACATGGCTAAATCGACTCGGCTGGTGACGCTGATCAAGAATATATGTACATATATACTTTATAGGGTCGGAGATTTCTCCTTCTGCCTGTTACATACATTCTCGGTTGGCACTAACTTATAATAACCTTGTACCCTATGGGTACCGAGTATAAATAGGCAATTTGCATTTCAGGGATTCTCGAATGTATTCAGTTATATCTTGATTTAGTTAAATATGCTGTTTTAATCGCTCTACAGTGGTACTTATATTTCTGGTCACCACTGCTTTTGCGGTGGTAACAGCAAAAACAGCAACAAGCGTCAGCCGTGTAACGGTAAGTCTGCTCATGTATCGCGATTGTATGTCAGCGTCGACTGCGACGGCGGCAGAGGCAGAGGCAGAGGCAGCCAAGTGACGGGCGTCGCGTGTTGAAAGCAACAACTTTAACGGTACTGCGCTTGCAACAGATCGAAATAAAAATAAGGAAAAAGTAAAAACAAAAGCTATCTGCAATATCAGCTGTTTGTGCCGTGGTTTCTGTTGCTTGACAAATACGCATTAATTGCCATAATTTCTTGAGGGCGAACCGCAATCTCTGAACTTCATTTGCGGCTGATTATTGTTTATTGTTTACTGTTTATTCTTCGTCTGTGGCGAAGACCTTTTGCGTCGTTCTCTCTGGGTTTCCTTTTGTGTTTTTATTTTCATTTGCTAAAAATACAGGGTGTTCGATAAGGTAGATTTGTTGCAACTTCAAGACAAATTTGGAAGCAGCTGATACTCTATTATTAAAAGTCTTTTCTGAACAAATGTTTGCCAAGCTACATTTAAAAAAAGGAATAAGAATAAACCAATATTTAACATTACTACTTTAAGCCAGGGTATAAATAATTCTAGTATTCATTCAAACGCAATAAAAACAAAGCCAAGGCAATGGTTGAAGCAAAAGAAGAAGCACCAAAGACAAGATGAAGAAGAAGCGGAGCGCGATGGTAGCAACGACCGAACAGTGGCGCCCCCTACCCTTTGCTCTCCTTTCACCACGTCCCACAGATGATTTTGTTGTTGTTTTTGGCTGCCGCTTGCTTTGGCTGCTGCCATCTCCCTCACCCTGCTGCTTGGGGTCAACAACGTCAATGGCGTCGCTCTTAAATAACTTCTCCCCGTTGTTCTTATCCGTCTTACTCTTTTTCTCCCTCTCTACCTCTCTCTTTTCCTGGGGGACGAGCGAGATAGATGGCTGATTAATGGCGGGGGGAGAAAAAGAAAGGGGAGAACAAAACAAAACAAATCCAACAGCTGATGCAATAGAAAGAGAGAGGGATCGCTGGACTTAGCTTTGGATCGGGCGAATATACACACATACATATGTACATTAATATATAAAGAAACCGCATTCGATTGTGGTCGCTTTTCTTATCAGAAAATAACATGAAATTTATTGCGTTGCGACGTCGCTGGTTACTGCGACGCTGGCAGAGACAGCGGCAGCAAAAGGCAAAGAGAGAGTGAGAGAGAGAGAGGGCAAGAGGTAAACAAAAATACACAACAGCTGCGGGAGCTCACACATACACACACATGCGCAGAAACAAACACGAACTGCGAAAATCCTGCAGACCCCTATAATCACCCCCTTCCACTCCCTTCAAATTTTTCAACAACAAAGTCAGCTGTGTGTGTGGTAGAAGGAAAAGAGAGCAAAACATTGCGAGATCGAAAATCAGAGGAATGAACTTTAAGACAAGCTCGCTCTCTCTCCCTCTCCCTCTCTTTTTTGGAGTTTTACTAACCAAAGGCGCAATTTGTTTAACAGCTGAAAAAGAAGAAAACACAAGCACGTACATAGACACACACTCATATATGGATATATATATATGCAGGCAAAACAAAATAGAAAACAAGAAGAGAAGAAAAACAGCTATCTATACATATAAACAGTTTTCTGTTGTTTTTGCAACTGCGTTGGCCTGCAGGTGCGACAAAGGGGGACTGGGACGATTAGGTGACAAACGGCGAACTTAAGTAAATGTTGCAAACACTTACGTTCTGTGTGGTTTGTTTGTTTGTTTGTTGTCTTGTTTCGAACATTAGAACGAACACCAGCTAGCGCACACACACACACAGACACAGAGACAGAGAGACGGGCAAAAAAACAACAGACAGCGACTTGCCAAAATGGCACTCTTCTATTTCTCTTCACTTGTATAATAATGCAGCAGCAGTTTGTTTCTGCATTGTTTCGTTTCTATTTCCACACATTTGTTGTTGTGTTGTATTTGTCGCCAGTGTGACCAGGCGGCAGGCGCACAAAATCCTACAAGCTTTCGAAAAGTGCGCGGGAAATGGACAAAAGCTATATAAAAGCAACAAATTATAATATATGTACGTTTAAGAGAGCAAGCATCGCCATATTTGCATATTCTTCTGTAAACTATGTGTGCTGTTGCTTTGTTTTTGCATTTACTTTCCTAAATTGTGCTTAATTGCCAAAAACTTTGATGATTGATTGAATACCCTGTATGTATTACGGAGTCTGGCAACTCTGTCTTGGCGATTCCAAAACTGTGCGTGTTGTACAATTGGTTTATTTTGTTTCTGAAATAAATAAATAAATAAGTAAATACTCTTCAAGTAGACAAGTAGGGTGATAATTAGATTATTAAGGTTCTGTTTTAATATATTTAGCATAACTCAACACTGGCACTGTTTTGGTATTTTTTAGTGCAATTGATTTATTTTCTTATTATGTGCACTGGTATTTTTGGTGTATTCGTCAGTCGGTCACTCTGATTGGACAATTTTTGGCAAAAACAGCGGCAGATCGTTGAAGTTTTCTCGTGTTTCTTTTCGCCATCACTCCAACTAGAAAAAGGTGAACATAAAAGGAAAATCAGCCCCTTTCCATTGGCTTACCACTCCGCAAAGTGCCAGGGAAAATCCATACCATTTGGCCGGAGGAAAATCAATTGCCTGCCGCTTGCCCGCCGCCACCTTAACCTACAAGTTACATAATTTAGTTATTTTTTTGTTGTTACGCTGCTGGATATCATGAAAGTAGACTTCTAATGGTTGGTTACCTCTTCCACTCCACCTTGCAGATGTCGTTCGTGAAGAATGCCCGTTTGCTGGCCGCCCGCGGCGCTCGTCTGTCCCAGGCCCGTAACTACTCGGACGAGATGAAGCTGACCTTCGCCGCCGCCAACAAGACCTTCTACGACGCCGCCGTCGTCCGTCAGATCGATGTGCCCTCCTTCTCCGGCTCCTTCGGCATCCTGGCCAAGCACGTGCCCACGCTGGGTAAGTCTGCGAGCGTCCGAAATGCCTCATCGAAGTGATTATATCATAGGTCTAACCATCCATCTCTCTTTGCAGCCGTCCTGAAGCCCGGCGTCGTTCAGGTTGTGGAAAACGATGGCAAGCTGACCAAGTACTTTGTGTCCAGCGGCTCGGTGACCGTCAACGATGACTCCTCCGTCCAGGTGCTGGCCGAGGAGGCGCACAAAGTTGAGGACATTGATGTGGCCGAGGCCCGCCAGCTGCTCTCGAAATACCAGTCACAGCTCAGCTCCGCTGGCGACGACAAGGTGGGTTTTCCGTTTGATTTTAGGAGTTAAATCTTTGTAGTTTTAATGTTATTTAATTTATTAATTAGCCACGGTTTTGTGACCTGTTTCTAGACATTCTAATTCATGTTTCCTTCAACAAAAAAGGTTCCATTAACGGAAAAAATACAAAATTATAGATAAATACTATTTAAACTAATGAAAAAAGGAATTTGGATCATATTCATACCAAAATCTTATTAATTAATATATAAACTATGATATTCTTAGCTAATTTAAAGTAAACTTGATTCATTTTACATTCTTATTAATTTATTTAAGGATTATAGTCTTCAGATAGTCTTTAAATACCAATATTTATTTTATTATAAGCATTTAAATCCTTTAACTCTCTCAATTAATATTATCCCTTATCCTTCTTGTTCCAGGCCAAGGCCCAGGCTGCCATCGCCGTGGAGGTCGCCGAGGCGTTAGTCAAGGCCGCCGAATAGACGTAATCACCGCCACTACCGCCTCCCACAACAACAATAACATCAACAGAAACAACAACAACTGCAATCACAAAACTTGAAGCTTTGTGTCTTAAAAATATTAATAAAACATAACGATCGATATCCCCAAAAAGTCAGAGCGTTATGAAACAAATAAAAAACAAGCGAAACATAATATCGTATTATAATGACCCGTGATCCGATCCGCCAAAGCATAAACATCAAACGACGCCTCGTCGCTGTTATTTTTTTTTTTTTCGTGTGTTAAATGTTTAAACATTTTGTGAGAGAGAGAGAGAGAGATGGAGAAGAAATGTGTAATGTGTGGGACTGTCGTCGATATGCCAATCTGCATATATTATTTGGGCCCATCTTTAACTCATATTTATACGCATTTATCTTTTTTTTTTATGACTGGAATGTGTGGCGAGATGAAAGTGATAGAAACATTAATTTTTGTTGGTTGTTTGCCAAAGTTTTCTATGCCAATAAACCTCAGGTTGGTAAGAAGTTTGAAAATATAATAATAAACCTTCTCTCTTTGCCTTAAATAAGGTATATTCTTTGCTAATTAATAAGCAAGAATATAAGGAATATATTTATGTTTTAATACCGGATAACTACTTAATTACTTAATTAAATTAATAATGTTTGCAACAGACAGAGGAGGCATCTCCTCTGCATTCTCAAAGAATGCATACTCTTGATCCGCATCACCAGGCGAGTCGATATAGCCATGTGTGTCCTTTTAAACACTTTTATCTTAGGAACTATAAAAGCTACAGCTACCAAATTTGGTAACAACATTCCTAGGGTGATCTATTTTGTTTTAGAACAAAGCTACGCCCTTTACCTCCCATAGAAATTATAGAAAAAAGGGAGAACTTAGCTAAAAGCCATGTATGTCCTTTTAAACACTTTTATCTTAGGAACTATAAAAGCTACAGCTACTAAATTTGGTAACAACATTCCTAAGGTGATCTATTTTGATTTAGAACAAAGCTACGCCCTTTACCGCCCACAGAAATTATAGAAAAAAGGTAGAACTTAGCTAAAAGTTGAAGAATTCATCATTTCTTTTAGGAAACCTTCGAGTATTTGAAACCTTTCGAAGACCTTCCATCAAGGTTACGTTTTCTTTGCATTTCAATCAGTAAAAATATGTAAATTAACCAATTTTAATGACAATTTCAAATTGATTTTGTTATGCAAAGTCAGTTATATAATTTGTTTGATTGTGGAAAACCTTTGAAGACGAGCTGCACTGCCAAACGAAACCAGTATTTGCAGCAAGGTCAGGCCTTTTCTTTTCTTCCCTTTTCTTTTCTTTTCTTTCCGTTCCCCCATTAATAATTTAGTTTATGTTTTTTTTTGGAATTTCTCTATGTGTATATTTTCTAGCAAAAAAAATGCATGGTAAAAAAAATGTCTTAAATTAAACTCATGGCGTTGTGTAGGAATGGTATAAAATGCTCTCTCTCGATGTAGTTGGTAGCAGGAAGGTCCTTCGGAGATGTGTGTGTGTGTGTGTGTGGTGTGTGTGTTGGGGCTTCCCTGCCCTCTGTGTGTGTGGCTCTCTAGTAGGCAGGTGGGCCGTAGGTCTGGGCGGGGGCATGGCCCACGGGCAGAACCTGCTGCTCCTCTGGCGCAAAGACGGGTGCTGGTGCGGGATGGGGCACGCTCAGGAGGGGAGCAGGAGCTGGGGCGGCATAGACAGGAGCAGGAGCTGGTGCCGAGTAAACGGGAGCAGGTGCAGGAGCCGAGTAAACGGGAGCTGGCGCTGGGGCAGAGTACACGGGCGCCGGGGCCGGGGCGTAGACGGGAGCAGGCGCCGCATAGACTGGAGCGGGTGCTGGAGCGGCATAGACCGGAGCTGGAGCAGGAGCAGCGTAAACTGGAGCTGGAGCAGGAGCAGCATAAACTGGAGCTGGAGCAGCAATATCCTGAACTGGGGGCAGGTAGGAAGCCACGGGCGAGGCCACTGGGCCGGGCACATCAATGGGAGCGTAGGCTGGTCCGGCAGCCTGAGCCGAGTGCTCGTGGATGACGCGCACCACCTTGGTGGCACCACCGCCGAAGCCGGCACCGCCCGCGGAGTAGCCACCCGAGGAGTAACCGCCCGCGGAGTAGCCACCCGAGGAGTAACCGGTGTCGTGGCTCTCGTGGACAACCTTGATGACCTGGGAGACTGAGCCACCCGAGGAGTAGCCACCGCCGCCGCCGCCGCCAATGAATGCGGGTCCAGGAGCAGGTCCAGAGGCCACATTCACCACCTTGACGATCTGCGGGGCACTCTCCACCAGCGGGGCGCTGACCAGGGGAGCGGACTCCTGCAGGACCTTGATCACCTTCACGGACGAGGGAGCTGGGCCAAGGTAGACGGGTGCAGGAGCGGGTCCATAGCCGCCGCCGCTGCTGCCGCCAGAGATGACTTTCACCTTGAAGACCTGGGGAGCAGCCTCGTACGAGTAGCCACCGCCGCCGCCGCCTCCCGAGGAGTAGCCACCGGAAGAGTAGCCGCCGCCGCCGCCGCCCTGCTGGTGGATAACCTTGACCACCTGAACGGGGCCACTGGAACCGTGTCCACCATGGTAGCCGCCGCCATGACCACCGCCGCCGCCGCCGGAGTAGCCGCCTCCGTTGCCACCGCCTCCTCCATTGCCGCCAATGCTGATGCCAGCCTTGAGGCCGCCGCCGCCGCCACCGCCACCTCCACCACCACCACCGCCTCCCAGGAGACCCAGGAAGCCGGCGTTGGCCACAGCGAACAGAGCACACATGCAAACGAAGACCTGGAGGGGGTTAAGGGAAAGAAAAAGGATGTTATGTCAGTAAAATTTAGGAAACTGTACCTTAAATAATAAAAATTAAATATTTAATTATTTAATTTTGTTAAAAATAGGAGCAGCGACAGATGTTACGGAAAATACTTGACTTTCTTCATAAGAATAATTATTATAAAATATATCATTATAAAGAATGATATTATATGGGAAAATAATAAAAAAAAATATAAGAATTAAATAAAAACTATTTAGTTTTGTTTAAAAAATGGAGAATGAAAGTACGTATTGGAAAATAATAAACTTTTTTCTTAAGAATTATTAATATAAAATATATATAATTTTAAAGAATGATATAGGATAGGATTTTACCAAGAAATGCTCTTAAAAGTTATGAAAAAACGTAATCCTTTATTTATAATCAAGTTTTTGATGGAATATCAAATTAGTTAGGTATTAAAAGGATTATATAGGGTTTGTATATTAATAAATTTTTCAGATAACTAAAGTTATTTCACAGAAAACAAGGTATTTTGAACTTGGTAATTTAATACATGTACTATATGGTTATGACACTGCCCTAAAATGATAATTTTTCATTGAATTCTAAGCACTTTTTAAATGTAATCTTTTATTTAGCACTTTTTTTGGTCTTGTGTGAACAAAAAAAAGACACTTTTTAAACAAATAATAAAAAAAAAACAGGAAAGTGAGTAAGAAACTGCAGGATACTTTTAAAACGTTTTCACAAGTCTTGCCACTGTCTTTCCTGTATTATTTTTCACTTTTTAACTTTTTTTTTGTAGTATTCAACAGGATATTTTGGTTTGTTTTTTTTAGCGGATCTCACCTTCATGCTGACCACTAATCCACTTGATGCGATGATACCAATTCCAAAAAAAAAACGCCTTGAGTGCCGATGAGCAGCGACTGATGTCCGATCGATCGGAGACCTAGTCTTTTATACGATGTAAGCGATCATTGGCGAACAAAAGGCGTTGAATTAACATTTCCAAACCACCCATCATCATGGGCTTGAGCATCATCATGGGCTTTCGATTTAATTTTCACCATGGGCGCAGCTCCAACGCCAATGTCTTACGCTGCATTTCCGAAATTCCGTAAGGGGCTCCCACAATTAGCATGAAAATGAGACGCTCCGATAGTGATAAGCCAGTAAAGGCCGCTGCTGCTGCGGCTTTCATATTTTCAGAGTCAGTTTCAGTTTCAGTTTCAGTTTTCGTTTTCATTTTCGTTAATGTTTTCGTTTTCGTTTTAACATACATACTTTTAGTGGCTGTTTTAGTTTTCATTTTCGGTCTTTAGGTTTTAGGTTTTGTGTCATTTGCATACACGGGCGGAGGAGAGTTGCCTCACAAGGCGGCGGCCGGCTGTCTGTCATAAACCAAATCGAAGACCAAAGCCAAAGCCAAAACCGAACCCAACCCAACCCAAAAGCAACCCATTCCAACCGCCAGAGATTTCAAGGTGAATCTGCGGCGGAATCTGTTGTCAACCGGGCTGGGCTCATCATCATCATTGATGATGTTGATGGGCGGCTGGCTATAGCTTTCTGAGATTATGCAAGCCCCGGTGGGTCGTCGTCGTCGAATCATTGTTGAGCCTCATGTAAAACGCATTTATGTTGGCCCAATAAGCATAAAATCAATTGGCCAACGGGGCGGATCAGTGATGAGAGCTAAGAGGCTGATTTGTACCAGAAATATAAGGCTTTAAAATATAAATAAGTTCGTTTTAATAATTTTCTTAATAAAATATAAACAAAATATTGCCTTTAGGAGTACCAAAACATTAAATGAATGAGGTACTAAGACATTTTCATAAACATTCCTTTGATTTCCTCTCAGAAGTTTTATTTTATTGGAACAATTTAAGCTTAAGACCTCTTTACCCTGAGAACTACTTTGAATTACTTTTTGAGTAATAAGACCTAGTAGAAATAATCTATAAATTCTATTTAATATTAGAGATTTTCATAAACATTCCTCTGATTTTCCCACAGAATTCTTTGTATTTTTTTAGGAAATTTTAAGCTCAAGCTCAATATTGACTTACCTTTAGGGTAAGGAAACCTGGTAGAAATAATCTATAAATTCTAGACATTAAACCTGGAAAGCCTCTTTGAAAAGGCTTATTTATAGAAATGCAATAATGTTTATTTTTCTTACATATAAAGTTAAAACAAAGCTTGATTAAAGAGATCTTATCATTGGGTTTATTTCTAAAATCAAAGTACCCCTTTTTCCTCTCTAATTTATATTTAATAGAGCCTAAATACGACTTAATTATGATGTACCTTACTAATTAAAATAGGTATCTTTTTGTGGACAGCAAGTTGTACCCCAAATTAAAAGCATAATAAAAAGCTGTACCCATTGCACCTGCGATAAGCCCAAGTGTGGGAACTCAACGGCTCAGCTTGGAAACATTCAAAGGTTGCCAAACCTGCACTTCACCTAATCGTGATCATGATCTTGTCTAGGTATCTTATGGGTTGCTAATTGATCACGGGCAGCGGGGTTGATAACAGTAACACGTTTCACTTAAAATTTATATAATTTTCTACATAATCGGATTAAATTAAACATAATTTTCCAGAAAACATTTGCCATGGCCCCAAAAGTATTTAGAAAAATAAAATGGTTTCGAGTTGATTTCTTCATAAATCATACGAACTTAACCTTTGGCTTTGTAACCACATCGAATTAATTACACTAGCTTACAAATTTATATATTTGTTTATATAATCGTTAAGACCCACTTTATCCGCCTAATTTTGAGTTGCTGAACACTTTGAACTCATTAAACAAAATTCCAAGGAACCGTTTTGAAGATATTCGCGAAAAACCAGGTTTTTATACTACGCTAAAAATATCGAAAACCGCTAGTCCAACATATTTCAAATTAGTGCGATCCAAAAGGCAATTTACCCACCTTTCTGACAACATACAGCTCTTTATGGTCAAAGCTTTATTAATGAAGATATATTGAAGATATATTAAGGTCGTTTGAAAACGGAAAAAGAGCAGCGAAGGTATTAAGGATGTTCCGGAGCCATTAGCTTAAGTCTGGGACCTTTACCGGGATCAGTTGGAATTTTAAATGGAATTGATACCCGGAAAGCTTAATTAGGAATCAAAATAAATTATGTACTAGGAATATTATAATTACACTACTAAAACCTCTTGACTTTCAACACCATAACTATATTGATTCCCTGTTTAAAATTCCAACTGATTCCGTTGGGGGTGTCTTTAGAAAACAATACTACTTAGTGGCATTGTCAAGATTCTGAATATAGCTTTAAGACCACACACACACCACTTACTCTCCATGTTATATATTTATTAATGCCATTTCATGTTTAGGTTTACGCTAGACCTAAGTGCGAGTATGTATGTTAATGATTGCCTTGAACTGTGTGTGCATGTACCTACGACTACTCAAATACAATGGTTATCATATATTAGCACTAATGGGTCTTGATCGAGGTCGAGTGGTATCAACTGAGTACGACTACGTTTTCCTTGTCGTCCTGGTCGCCCTTGTCTCGCTTGATGCGCTTACGCCTCTCCTCCAGTGCCATCTCCAAGAGTTGGTTCCTCAGATTAATTGATTTCACCTCCAGGTAATGTCTCTTGGAAGCTCTGGCGTCCTCGTTCTGATAGAATCTCTGCTGCAGGCGGACGAGCACCCGATTCTCAACCAATGACCAGTGGAGGTAGTTAGTGGGTAATTTATCCTGAACTGGTGCAGAGAAAGGCTTTGAAGTGGTAGCCACTGGAGGTTCCATCTTAACTTTCTCCAGGATAGGATCCTAAAGCAAATATTAGGTTAGAAAATGTTATATTAATGTTTAAAAATTACAGCAAACCTCCTCGATGGTTTCGTTTTCATTAATTATTTTAACATGATCAATATCATCATCTGGAAATATAAACGGTTATAATATATTAATTCGTAGATAAATCAGGTAAGGTTATTATAATTCCATTCATGCCTTTATTATCCTTCGTAAGTTCCATAACCGAGTCCTCCTCCTCGTCGCCATCTTTATAAACCACCGACACACAGCTGATAGCTCCAGTTTCGGACTCTTCCGACTGGTCGAGGAATTTATCCATCCGTTTGCCCTCGGTCTTTAGCTTGGTGTTCATGTTCTTGTACTTATCCTTAAGAGTCCTCCAAGTGCGAGGCATACCCGTTTGGGCGGTGAACTCCTGAGCCAAGTTCTCCCAGGCGTCCTTCTTCATCTGGCAGCTGAACGCATCGGACTTCTTGTTGTCAATGATGTGCTTATACGGCTGTAGCAGCTGCAGCAACGCCATCTCTTCGGAAGGCGAGAAGTTCTTGCCCCTTTGGCGGGTCCGCTTTTCCGACTGGTTCATCGTAACTTTTTTTTTTGGAATTTCAATTAAAAAGAGTTTACATAAATCACGTTTGACGTTTCGGTTTACGACCAACTGATGGATATACCAAAAATAACCAAGCTCCTAGTTCATTTAAAAAAGGTTTAAGCTGGCTCTCCAAATTCCTAGCTTACTTAAACACGTTACTTAAGGTAACTAAAGAATAAACTTCTTACCCAAGTTAGAAGTGATTTATCCAATTTGATAAGGCACTTCGTTGTTTTAATCTAACATCAACGAAAATCGCTTTTTGCTACGGAATTCCGTAAGCGAAATTGTGACCAAAGAAAATGTTCAAAAGTGGTCACACTAACTTGTATTTCCAGCTGCGTTTTGTAAAAAAATTGGTAATTTTCAATTCCTTCCTAAAAATTAAAAAAAAAAAACCATAGATAGGGGGTGCTTCAACGTACATTTGGCTATAACAATTATGTTGGGGACGCTCTTAGTTTAGTCACAATAAATCTTTAAAGTTGAGCCTAATTCCCATACAAAATGCGTAGCAACCACGCACACTGACAAATTATGAATACACAAAATTCAAGCGCCTGTTACTACGTATTTTACGTTGTCAAATATTTCTTTTATTTATATTTCACGCATAAATGTATTTAAAGTGTGCAAAGTGTCGACATATATAGTATTTACGATAAGCACAATTTGACAAAAATTTTAAGCTTCACAGACCACACAGACAGGTGCTTGGATTTTGTGTATTCATAATTTGTCACTGTGTGCGTGTTTGCGTAGCCAGCTCATTTTGTATGGGAATTAGGCGAAACTTTAAAGATTGATTGTGACTAAACTAAGAGCGTCCCTAACATAATATTTATACCCAAATGTACGTTGAAGCACCCCTATCTATGTTTTTTTTTTTTTTTTTTTTTTTTTAATTTTTAGGAAGGGGAATAGAAAATTACCAACAAATTTTATAAAAATGGTGTATAAAGCGAAAATAATTCAAACGCATTTGATTGGACGTATTATAAATGTAATACGCCGCAGTAAAGTTGAATGTCAATAAAAGTGGCGCCCACGCCATCGCCTCCAATTAAAACAATTCCAATAAAATTTTCGATAAAACAAAATTAAAACATCTTTTATTTGTTAAATCTTATGACGTTTTTCGACGTGGCCTGCCATTTGTTGCAACAGTTGGAGCTGCAGGTGCTGCTGAGCCGCCGCCTGCTGCTGCCAGAGGATTCGCCAGCGGATTTGTTGGCGATACTATCTCCATGGTGGCGCCGTTGTTGCTGTTGTTGGAGCAAGCAAGTGCGTATGTATGCGATCTTGAGCGAGAATACGATTTTTTAGACGAAATCATTTCTGTGACAAAAAGAATTAATTTACAGCAGTAGAAAAAAGGGTGAGAGGTGTGTGTGTCAAAAGAACTTCTGATTGAACAGGTTGCATACAGATATTAACAGCTTAATTGATGTATTAGCTTATTACAGCTTAAGTACGCATTAACTATTTTTGATTGGCACCATAATTCTTATACATTTTTTTCGACCTGGAAATGAAAATAAGTTTCACTTCTGTCGTGCGTAGGCTGGACACACCCCTTTAAAATTTTTTTTTTTTTTTTGTTGGCGCCACTATTATTTGCTTTCAACTCCATTGCCGCATATTACATTAATAATATGCCCAATCAAATTTTCTCATTATAAACTTTGTTTATAAAGTTTTTTTTACACAACACAGCTGAAAATACAAGTCAGTGTGACCGATTTTGAACATATTCTTTATTTTTCTTGGTCACACTTCCGCCCACGGAATTCCGTAAGCTATTTTCGTTTATGTTAGTACTATTTAGTCCAAGAATAAGAACAATTTTGAACATTTTCTTTGGTCACAATTTCGTTTACGGAATTCCGTAGCGAAAAGCGATTTTCGTTGATGTTAGTACCAGCCTTTAGAAAGGTTAAGGGAAGGAACTTACGAAATATCGCTTAATAATCTATATTTTCCCTTTGGGAGACCCCGTGTAAAAGAATGGACCATTCTCGAGAATGGAGCAGAATGGATCAGTGGAACAAGGCTATTAGCCAAATGCAAAATGCAGTTTGAGAGCCCCCTTTGGGCCAATTTAGAACGACCTGAAATGGAAGCAGCTAAGTTCGAAATCCATTGTCAGAATAGGCTCGGTCAAGTGGGTTTTCAATTGTCAAATCGAGGGAGAGACCCCTTTGAACAAAAGATTTGAAATTACTGACATCTCTACCTTTCAAATCAAGTTGGGCGCAAAATTTACTTGTTGCTAAGCTCTCTAACTGTTATCATCTATTGACAACTTGGCGCTATAATATCCCAGCTGGTACACTTTAAAAACGCCGCAGGGGTCAAAACTATGGAAGTGTAAGTAAATAAAACTCATATATTCGTGAAATTAAGTCGTTTTTTTTATTAAAATTATTATATATTTTATGATATTTTTTTTAATAATGGAGACAAAATCAACAGCCTATTTGGAATATTCCAAATAGCCAAATTCCAACAAGCCTATAACATTGTTACAAAAATCTATTTTCTCAACCCATGAAATTATGGCAACACAGCTCTTGGCTAACGAAACCGAAGGGACGCCTATTGCAAAATGTGTCACTACTCAGTGCTGAGCGAATTAATTAAGCAATATGCACCTACGCGGACCGACCCAAAAATAAAGTTTTTGGTTCGTAAGACATATACATACATACAAATGTACATTCACCATAGGAACGCATCTTTAAAAAAAAAAACGCTTACACCGCGCTGAACTTGCAACTGGTCGCTGCCGCAATGGATCACCTCAGCATACATATGAAAAAAATATTTCTAGATAGCGAATAAGTTTATGAGAGATGATATATCCGCCTTCGAAAAAACGATAGCCTCGACTTTGAGACGAGGCCCGATAGGAGCTGCGTTTTTGCAGGCCTAAGGCCAATAAGTAGCCCGAACATGAGAGGCAGTGCAATAGCGGTAACCTTACGTTGGCCTGCTGTTGCGGCTTTCTGTCCATCTACCCTAAGGCCATTAACGTCCATGCTTTAGTAGAGCTGGGAACAATTCTACTTCTTGTGAATCGATTCTTTTCGATTCAATTCAAAAAAAGATCGATTAAATCGATTTAAAATCGAAAAAAAAGTAGGAGAAAAAAATTGGAATAATGCATATTATAGCTTAACAAAATTGAAACATCAAATGACGAATTGTTGTACACAAAAATGAAATCCAATGTAAAGATTTTTTATGAGATCAAATGTTTTTATTCAATATCTAAAACCCATAGGTTCTTGCTGGTAAAGACCAACTTGTCAACATTCTTTGGCTTTAAAGCAGCTCGCCGGTCAGAAACAATGCATCCAGCCCTGCTGAATGTCCTTTCTGATTCTGTTGAACACGCTGCAATGCACAAATATTTAAGCGCACACTCCTTTAAGGAATTCATCTCATTTGCGTGACTCTGAAAGAACAATTTAATGGCAAATTAGACTTAATAAAGATTATTTTGTTTCTTTTCATTAAGATTTAAATGATTAAGTTATTTAAAAGACTTCTAACTTATAAACAAAATAATAATATAAAAAAAATTACTTAAAAAAATGATAAGTTAATAAAATGTTTCATGCACATTACACTACATAAGAGGCGGTGTCATGGTCAGGCGTCTGCGAGCTCTTAAGTCTATGGAAAATTACTTATCCACACGTAGAATATAATTTTAGTTTTAGAAAAATAAATATATTACAAGCCCTTCCAAAATTCGCCAGTTGCCGCGGCACGGCTTGATGGCAGAGAAGAAAAGTGGTCGGCGGCATTCGTTGCGCACTTAGCCACGCGATTGCGAACGGTGGCAGGGTGCCTGCCTCTGCGGATGGTGGAAGTGGCCGCCTGCAGAGGTATGTATCACCAACAGCCGATGACATAAGGTGGCGAGCGCCGAATTACCCGACAGAGAAGGTTCCTTTGGGGACTGGCCAGCGCAACAGCCGGCCTCGACGATGCACAGCCATGTATCCTGCTGGAGCAGCCGGAGCAGTGCGCGGTGCAAACAACCAGTTTTGTCGTTAAGGGGTTATATACAGTCACGATATCTGCAAAATTATTGTTTTATTAATTATTATTAAGTTGTCCAAATTATTGACAACTTGTTTAGTCGTAATTGCAGATTTTAAACCAATTTACCCGACATTCGCTCTGCAACACCTTTTTCTCGGCTTCGTTACAAACAATAAAACTCGATTTTTTCCCACAAAAATTATCTTTTTTTTTAGAAGCTGTCATTTTGTTAAAAAGTGATATTTTTGTAATTCTTTCGATCAAAGACTACATTTGTTCATACACTAACAGAATCTATTTCTCTTTTTAATATCAGATGATTCTATCAATTGGTATTGTGTTCACCGCGGTAGACTTTTTTTCGAGGACCTTTGGGAGATTAGCTGCAGAGGCCAAAACAAATACATCATATTTTTACAAATACATATTTTTTTAAATTAAAGCGCAGCAGAAAAGTATTGGAGTATCGCTGCCGACCAGGTGCTAAATTTTATTTTTATGAAAAATATAATATATTTTTTGGCACACCTTACATCATATCAGCATCTTGCGTCATATCTAAGTGGGAAAGTAAGCCTGTGAGTTTGGTAACTGTCAGGAAAAGTTAGTTTTTTAGACATAAGCTGATCTAGATCTATGTTTATTTTTAAAACGGCGCGTGCTTTTGCTGCTGCTTCGTCTAATCCTCCAGGAGGCCCTCCAGCAGCTGCGCAAACTGCTTATCTGGCTACAGACCCTCCTCCTGCCGCTTCCTTTTGTTGCCATAGTTCTGCAACACAGAGATTATATTATATGCCAGACCTAACAAACTTAACAAAACCTCCCAGACAATTTAACTGTTTTAGAAAACTTTGTTTTGTACAAAATTGATCATTTGGACACAGATCAGCATGTTGCATCAGTTGCTGCCACTGCTCATAATTTGGCTTTCTTCAAGTTAAATGTAGCTTATTAAATCACTAGAATGTTAAAAAATTCAATTTTATGTTATTTTAAATGAAGAAATGAATTTTCATAATGAAGTGTGCGCAGATTACTTGTGTCTTGACCGCCGCTGGTGAAAATTTGGCTGATGTGACTGAGCCTGCCGCTGCTCTTGCGACAGTAGCAGTATACCGACACACCAGTTGAAACATCCCATGACGCACTCGTTCAGGCTGACGGCAGCGCAGACTCGAAGGCGATATTGACTGGCATATTTGGTCTGGGATAAATCATTACCACTTCATTCGGCCAGCCAGCTACTACGGCTGCTAGGAATGGTGGTTGGTGGCTAAATGTTATATTTATGAAATATAAAATATTTCTTTGGCTCACCTTACATCATTTTGCGTCATATCCTCTTGGAAAAGTAAGCGTGTGAAATGGCCCTAACCATTTGACTTGCATTCCTGCCATCAATTGACGATTGACTGGCATATTTGGTCTGGGATAAATCATTACCATTTCATTCGGCCAGCCAGCTACTACGGCTGCTAGGAATGGTGGACCAGTGACTAAATTTTATATTTATGAAATATAAAATATTTCTTTGGCTCACCTTACATCACTTTGCGTCATATCCTCGTGGAAAAGTAATCGTGTGAAATGGCCCTAACCATTTGACTTGCATTTCCTGCCATCAATTGACGATTGACTGGCATATTTGGTCATTATTACCATTTCATTCGGCCAGCCAGCTACTACGGCTGCTAGGAATGGTGGTTGCTGGACCGGCGGACCAGTGGCTAAATTTTATATTTATGAAATATAAAATATTTCTTTGGCTCACCTTACATCATTTTGCGTTATATCCTCGTGGATGGCCCTAACCATTTGACTTGCATTTCCTGCCATCAATTGACGATTAACTGGCATATTTGGTCTGGGATAAATCATTACCATTTCATTCGGCCAGCCAGCTACTACGGCAGCTAGGAATGGTGGTTGCTGGACCGGTGGGCCAGTGGCTAAAATTTATTTTTATGAAAAAAAAAAAAAAAAAAAAAAAAAATGGCTCGCCTTACATCTTTTTTATCTTCACCACTTCGTTCGGCCAGCCAGCTATTTAAGCATGGTGGGTGCTGTTAAATTTTGTATAAATTGGAATGGATTTTGTTGGGTTGCCATTCACAGTAAAGTCGTCGTCTGAGAACTCCTTTGGGGTTGCGTGAGCTTGCTGGCAGATTCCAGGCTCCCATATCGTGCTAAACATATTTTGGCTGCTGTTTCTTATTAATTATTTTATTTTTAATTTTTGGTTGTTTGTTTTTTCGTCTTTAAGGCTAGTACTAAGATCAACGAAAAAAATCCATATGCCAAAAACTTCATATAAGAAAAAAAGAACTAAAAGAGCAAGAATAAGAATTTTGTGGAATTTCGTTTGGTCCATGATACAATTACACGAGGTAATCCCGACGGCTCGCGAAGCGCTCGGGTTTTGCTTCAGTGCGTATTCGCTTGTTGACGCATGGGCACGTCTGCGGACGAATTTTGTCCGGCATTTACCATTATACAAAAACAAAAACAACGCCTCTTCTCAAACTTAAAATTATTCAAAATTAAACTATAAACAACATTTAACTCTTATTATTATAACACGCAACTTATAGCCCCACGCACCATCTAAGGGTAAATCCACACATTCAATTGTCAATTCGCCGGGACTACCTTCAGTAGTTGTATCATGGTGAGGATAATGTGGAATTCATCAAAAGACATTTTAAATGTGTCTTTTTTTTTGACAATTTTATTAAAAATTATTCTATTGGCGGCGATGACGTTGGCGCCACTATTATTTGCTTTCAACTCCATTGCCGCGTATTACATTAATTATATGCCCAATCAAATTTTCTCTTTATAAAGTTTGTTTATAGAGTTTGTTTGCACAACACAGATGGAAATACAAGTCAGTTTGACCGTTTTTGACCATATTCCTTATTTTTCTTGGTCACACTGGTTACCGAACGAAATAAATCACAATTCCGCCCACGGAATTCCGTAAGCGATTTTCGTCGATGTTAGTACTTGCCTTTAAAGGGGAGAGAAAAGGCATAGCAGTTTAATATCTAAAATTAATGATCAACTGCATGGATCATTAATCATGGCAAGTTTTATTTTTACCTACTGCATTATTTTATTAGGTTTGTAATACGATCATTAACGAAGCAAATAAATTATTGTACGCTTTAGTTGGAGTTTTGATTACTTAAAAGTCAACAGAATTTTACGAAAGTGTTACCATACAACTATTTGTCTAAAATCCATACCTAGCTTCCGATGACATAAAGATTATGGACAGAATTTCTACAAGTCAAAAAAGGACAAATTTATCTAATCGAGCAATCGATGACTTTCCGAAATTCCCTATAAAAGGCAGCTCTCAGCCCGGTCTTAATTTAGTTGTTTAAGAACTCCCTTGGGGAGCTAAACATATTTTTGGTGTTGTTTCTTTTTAGTTATTTTATTTTTTTCGTCTATACGTTTGGCTTTTTTTCGTCATCGGAATCGGCTTCGTATTTTATTTTTGCTGTCGCGAACAATCTTTGCCTTGTGGTTGTTCGCTTATTGTTCATTCACAGTAAAGGCATCGTCTGACAACTCCTTTAGAGTTGCGTGAGTTTGGTGGGAGATTCCAGGCTCCCATATCGTGCTAAACCTATTTTTGCTGCTGTTTTTTTTAAATTTTTATTTTATTTTATTTTTAATTTTTTATTTATTTTTTCGTTTATACGTTTGGCTTTCCATCGTCATCGGAATCAGTTTCGTTTTTTTATTTTCGCTGTCGCGAACAACCTTTGCCTTGAGGTTGTTCGCTTATTGTTCATTATTTATTGTTTTATTTATAATTTTTTATTTACGTTTGGCTTTCCATCTTCATCGGAATCAGTTTCGGCTTGTAATTCGCCACCGGAGCCGGTTTCCTTTCAGACATGTTTGGACCGCAATCATCCGGATATTATAATGTTTTTATTACTTTATTATACCCTTGCAATATACCTTTGCAACGCAGTGATGGAAGCATCTCCGACCCCATAAAGTATATATATTCTTGATCAGCATCATCAGCATCATGCAAATCGAGCCGCTATATCTTACAGCTGCCATAGGAATGATCGGAAAATTACGGGGAAAAAATTATAACTTTAACGTATATTTATAAATTGTACTGTTTTTTACGGTTTTAGAATTACAATTTTAACTTCCTTAAGATCGGACAACTATATAATATAGCTGCCATAGAATAGATCGGTTGATTTATACGAAAATGTAGAATGTCTTGTAAATGTTGTAAAAATGTAAGTGCTACGATATTTTTCTTATTAATTATTTTTGTTACCAATCCTGAGCAACTTGACGTATTTAATGCGTGTTTGTCAATCCAATCGTTCCATATTTCAAGTGCCATTTGCCGGGGAATATCATAATGTATTTATTATTTTGTTGTTTATTATTCCTCGCCGACTATTTTATTTTATTTTTGATTCTGACTCTCAAATGCTGCTTTTCTGCTGATTCTGATGGGACAGATTCCAAATCTCCTATATCCTTCCATATTTCATACTTTAATTTGATGTTAATAATTTTTGCTAACAAAAACCCCCATAGAACGAATCCTTTTTATTATTTGTTCGTTTTATTCAGAGTTTATTTTGCACAAAAAAAAAAAAGAGTGGAAGCAGGGGGTATAAGTTAACCAGATGCTGGACCTGGATAATCTACTTCTGCTTCAGCCAACCGCCGTAGGACTGGATGAGGGGAGCATCGTAGACGGAGGCATGGCCGACGCGGACACCAGAGGTCAAGACTGGAACGGTGTCCACCACGGGGACATGGCGCACCACCGGGACATGGCGGACGACTGGGACGCTGCGAACCACAGGAACGGTGCGCACCACGGGAACAGTGCGGACAAGCGGGACGGAGGCAACGGGAGCGTAGGAGAGGGCAGATCCATGGATCACGCTGCTCTGGGCGAGGGCCACGCAGGCGGCGATCAGGAGGCTGGCGATGAAGAACTGAAATGCAGAAATAAAATTTTAATAAATGAGTTTGTAATAGTTTTAAAACCTATAAAGCTAAGCTGCTGAGTTCAGGAATTCTAACATTTCTAAAATTGTCAAGTTTTCAGTTTTCCTGCATAAACAGTGTTGGTAAATGTGTGTTTTTACATTGCTTTCAACAACACTTGTATTGTTTTAAACACCTTTTTAACATCGAATTCGACTTCTTTAAAGTATTCTACATTTTAAACAATTTGTTGTGGCACATTTTAGTGTTTTTTAGGTATCACTTTTGAATGTCAAAGCTTCATATTATTTTTCATTATTAACTATTCCATTTCCGATTTGATAATGTACATATGTTTCACAAAACAAAAATTAAGCTCTTTATTCCTTTCTATAATTTAATAGCACACTGTAACGTTTTCCAGCACTGTTTTCTGTGTCCGTTTTATCCTGTAGATCCTCTCACCTTCATTTTGCTGGGTTTTTGGAGTGTTTTTTTTTTAATTTGTGAGTCTAGCTTGATGGCCGGATGATTTGTGTTGATCTGTCTGCCGTTACGGGGACCTTATATACCGCCGAGAACCGCTAAAGTAGAGCAATAAAATCTAGTCAAAAGAATGTATACGGATACGCGCTTGCCGAGGTGTTTGGAGTGCCATTATTATTGATATTACCCCGCATAGAATAGCTAGCGTCATAACTTATTCGAGACGCCTTTTCAAGACGCCTTTTTAAGAACAATGAGAACTCGTTCCTCCTGCGACAGGTGTCACTTCAGTCTCAATCTCAATCTCAATCTCGTCTCGCCTCCCAGGTTTCCGCACTGCGCTGCTGCTCCTCCTCCTCGGGCCATTGATGAATTCTTGTGCAAATTGATTGCCGCTTCATCGCTTCATAGACGCCGTGGGTTTTTCTCATACTTGAGTATTTTTAAACGTTATTTAACTAAACTTTATTTATGAGCCCATTGTCCACGCCCTATTATGCTTTTTGGTTCAGCGCGAATCCGGCGTAAGTAATGCAAATTTATGCAAAATCCAGCAACGCTTCCTCAATGCAAAAATAAAAAAGAGCACCAAAAAATAAATATTGTTTGACGAAAAATACTAGTTTTTATTGTTTGGTTTTCGGCTAAGAAACATTTATGTAAATGTCAGTTGAGCTTTGGTTTTCTCACACATAATATGGCCTTCAATTCTATATTAATTTTTTGCCTCTTTATAAGTATTTATGTACATTTAAATTGTTAAATTGGTTGGAAGGCTTGTCTGCATAATTTAAGTATTTTTAAAAATAGCTCTAATATCTTTATAATTAAGATATGTTCACATATATATTTTAGTTTAAAGATTTTTAAAAATAAAATAGATTTATTTGCTTAATTTTGAATGTAACTTATTTTTCAAATCAAGCTAAACGTATATCTTTTATGATTTCTAATTCATAATGGCATCCCTTTGTTAATTTTCAATGCCTTATGTTTTAGCTTTGTTTTTTTGTTTCGTTTAATAAACATTTATGTAAATCTTTTGTTTATTTTCAAACCACTTTCTCTTGCTGAAAAAAAAATCAAAAGCAAACAGACAAAAGCCGCTTTAATGCCTGGCTTTTATTTTGCCAAATATGATTGCTTCTGTAAATACATAAATTATTATTCCCTTAATTCATTTAATTTACAGGGCTTAGTTATATTTTATTTTTATTTTTAATTCTCTTTTGTTTTTTTATCAATCTGGCAACTGCCCCGCACTGCCTTTGACGCGCTGCCCAACACTGAAACCAAGCCCACACACAGCTGTTTACATAGTCCCATCTCCCTCGCACTCTTTTCGCTCGTAATTTTGTATTTTTTTTATGTGTGGCGCTCTCGCGGAAAAATAATTGTAAATTAATCGCCTCAATGGCGCTGTAATTAAATCGCAATTGTAAATAAGCGTAGGGCGGGCGTGCTGTGCAACCATTGGCCGAGTAGTGCAACATGTGCGATAGACAAAACATAAACAAAATCAGCGAAATCGGTAGCCACAACAACAACAACATGGCCTCCTCTTCTTGATGTTGACGTCAACAAAGTGAAATTGAAATCCGATCAAAGAAGCCAGCCGAGAAATAAGCAGCGCAGCGCAGCGCAGCGCAAAGCAGCAGCAGAAGCAGAAGCAGCAAGCAGGAAAGAGGAGGAACAACCGGAAGTAACCAGGATATCTGAGCGGGGGTCCTGGCACCATGTACTCTGAATGGGCCTCGCTGTCGGCCCAAATCACAGCCAATAGCTGCGGGGCGCAGTGTTTCAGTGTCCTCAACAAGTTTCCCGCCTCCGCCGGACGCGAGGTGGTCGTCTCCGTGGTCAAGCAGCTGGGCACGAATCTGGGCATCACACAGAATGCAGAGCCCAGCCATTTGGTGAAGGATGAGGAGGTGGGTTTTCTGAGGGGACGGGGACTATGGGGGAAGGGCCTATGAATGGGGGTAATCTCTTATGAATCAGGCATGGTTGGGCACTGATTTTCAATTTGGGAGCCAGAGAGAACACGCAAAAGGTGTTTTATTCCCTGCAATGTGCGTGTAGGTTTGGTTTTTGTAACCCTGAGTACGAGATTTTCTCTGAAAAATTTTTAAAAACTCGAAAAATATAGCTTTATAATAGAAAACTTACTAAATTTGCTTCGAGAATTCTCCTTAGCCTCTTATTTAATTACTAGAAGCTAAATTCTATTTAATATCTGGAAATATTGAATCAATATTTCATGTTTGAAGTCTAATATTCATTAGAGAATAAGTTCTTATAATTATTATTATTTCCCAAAACAAGCTACATTTATGAATTTCTCGATGATAACTATGCGATTAACATTGTAAATCGATAACTTTAACAATTCATGTTATCGATAGACAATGCCTGTCAAAAACCAACAAAATCCCATCTCAAGTAACAAATCCATAAATTCCAGGTGAAATGGTGCATGGACGTCATCTGTTTTGGCCTATCGCTGCCGCTCCAGGAGCACGAGACAATCAAGGACTGCGTGAACGTGTACTGTGAGTGGCTGACGGCGCTGCATCCGCAGCCGAGGATCAGTGTCCCAAAGCCCATATGCGAGGATGCCAATCTGTATGCCCGCCAGATCATCAATCACTTCCACAACCTGTTCGTGCCGCGGCAGGGCGAGAGTAAGTCCATAGGCCATCGCTTAAACTTTATGCCCATACCCTTTTGCGCAGTGTATTAATCTAGGCTAACCTCTAAAATTTCAAGTCTTGCCATTTCTATACCAAATCACGCTTGGTAGGTTGCTCGCCCGAAGTGTTTATAACTTATATTTAATGTTTATTCAGTGGAAGTAGGGCTTGAAATCAAAGCTTAATGCTCAATGCCTGGCTCCGATTTCAAGCCATATTTCCTCCTATAAAAAATTCCTAGAAAGCACACCTAATCCCCAATATCCCCACTCCAGGTGCGGATACCATTAAACGGCAGGCCGTGCTCTGCCATCGGGTGCTGCGAACGCTCCAGCAGACGGCACAAATATCGCATTCGATGGACCGCCAGACCTGGGACACTTTGCTCCTCTTTCTGCTGGCCATCAATGAGATACTGCTGGCGCCGCCCACCGTCAAGGACGATGTGGGCGACCAGCTGTGCGAACGGGTGCTCTCCGTGCTCTTCGAGGTCTGGCTGCTGGCCTGCGTAAGGAGCTTTCCCTCGCCCTCGATGTGGAAGACCTTGCAGGAGTCGTGCGCTATGTGGCGGCATCGGGTGGCCCTCGTAGATCAGTGGAACCGGGTGAATTTGGCCCTAACTGCCCGCCTGCTAGAGTTTAGCTATGGCCCCGCTTTTCCCCAGCTCAAAAATGGTACGTATATCGTCGCACTGCTCTAATTCAAGATTTCTTGAAGTTAGAACCTCTGTTTCTCATTAGCCGAAGAGGATGGCCAGCTCATACCCCTGGGCATGTCCAACGACTGTGTGGCCCAGACCTGGTACCGCTTCCTGCGCATGATTGGCAATCCCACGGCCCTCTGTTCGCCGCATATCATTAGCAAATCATCGCATTTCGTTCAGTGGGCCTTGACCCATGAGAAGGGCGCCGAAACGCATCAGCATCCGTGTCTGCAGCAGCTGCCGCAGATCTTCCTCAATGCCATGAAGGGCATCTCCAGTCAGGTGGACGCTTTTCTGGGTAAGATCAGATCTCTTTGGGCACTAATTGGTTGTGGGTGGTATTGTAATATTATATTAGATAATAAATCAGAGCTGGGAAGCAAGAGTTGACTGTGTTTTTGGCAAAAAGAATCAGCGTAAATGAGATTTCTCGCTTAAAATATTATAAATGGAGCGTTACAAGGGAAACTTTAACTGATAACGTTCAACCGAAGACAAAAAGGAAGGAAATCTAAGGGTTTTGATTAGACAGAGAGGGTTTTTTCGTTTAAAGTATAAAAATCGCATCTATTATCTAACAGCTCTGATTTATATCAATTCTGAAGACCTGGTACTCTCTTAGTTAACGAAGTTTTTTTAAAAATACAAATTAAACCAAATTTTTCGCACTCTTAAGGTTAAAAGCATATCCAAAGTCCCTTTTTAAGTATTTAATTACCTACACCCAACACAAAATCACAAGTTTTGCCTTTATACGCATTGTCTTAAAAATATACTCAAGCAGTATAACAGTTTGGTATAGAATTAATACCTAATATACAATAAGTATTATTTCTATACGATATTCGCTAACATATCGCGATAACATTCCATATTCGATAACATATCGCGTAAGCCCGAATTTAGTGCTTTTCTGTTTGTCGCGTTAGTGAATTTTCTCAAGTCTTGGCACAGATTAGTATAATTTTTAATACTTTCTTAGTATCAAATTAATAAGCTTTTTATTAAGAACTTTTTCATGCTCAAGAGTATAGAATTAACTTAACATAGTATAGTTTCTACAACGATATATGTTTAGGTGTAGGATATGTTCTTGGATAGAAAAAAAACCTTCAACTGATATCTACCAGCTCTGATTTATTACAATTCTGAAGACCTGGTACTGTCTTAGTAAGCAAAGTTTTGTAAGTAAAACATATTAAATCAGTTTGTCCGCTCTTTTAGGGTTAAAACTGTACCAAAAGATCCATTTAAAGTGTTTTATTACCTAGATTCCTCATTAGTTCTTTGACACTTTCTCGACTTTATCAATTATTATGAGTACCTGGTCTCTTAAACTCGGCTTCAGGCCGACTTTGGCTGCTCTTACACGTTTAGCAATTAGTTATTTGTGGTAGGCTAGCTGAGAGTACTTCTCTATCTCTCTCTCTGTTCGTTTGTTTATCTCTCGCTTGGCTAACCCCCTCGAAAAAAATTGTATCTAAAAACTGCCTGACATTCGCCATAAAAAAACCTGCCTCCGATCAGGCATTTATCAAGCGCCGCCACAGCAAACGGAGGGCGTGGTGACGAACCTCTTGGAAATTCGCCACTCGCTCAACGAGGCCACCTCCTCGACGCTGCAGCAGTTCATCCACTCGAGCAGCGCCACGAATATAGCGAATCATCAGCAGCAACAGCAGCAGCAGCATCATCACCACCACCATCTCCACTATCCGCACTTGCATTTACATGGCGCCGGTAGCTTTCTCCGCGACAATTTCATGAGCAACTCGGCCAGTTCCGCTCTGAACGCCATCATGGGTCACCATGGCCATCACCATGGGCATCAGCAGCACCAGCAGCAGCAGCAGCTGCAGCTCCAGCAGAACCTACAGATCAACGCCTCGCCCACGACAAGTCTTTCTGCCTCGGGTGCCTCGGCTGTGGGCAGCACCAGTGCTGGGGGCAGTCACTCGGCGGGAGTCGTGGGCAGCATCTCCTTTGGCAGCACGGAAACGTCCTCGGCCTCGGCCACGCCCACACCGCCGCTGCAGCGACGACTGGCCAAGAGCTTCAGCGTGGCGCCGACCATCACACAGCAGAAGGGTGCGGACTCTCTTTGGGAAATCTCTCAGTATTTGGGGATCGAAACCCACCGAATGTTGTACTCTTTGTTGTCAATCTCCAACAACTTATTGAATCTTAATGATCTCCTGGCAGGGATTGATGGGTTTTTATAGATAAATCTTAACTGGGGTTTCTATCAAAATGAGTTAATAAGCTTAATTATTGTACATTATTCCGATAATTATATTGTAGAGCCTGATAGGGGGTCTCTTAAGCTCCCAGATGTGTTTTTGGGAGTCTTTGAGAGCTTGTATAGCGAAATTCACCACGCTTAGGAATACAAAAACAATATCTACATATCTCTGTGTAAACTATTATAACAGTTACATTTTTGAAAGTGAAAAGTGGATCTCTTAAGCTCCCCGAACTATTTTCGTATTGATTTAGAGATTATTTCGAATATTTCTTTAGAAATACCGCTCTCAGGCTTACAAAAACAAAACCTACTCTTGTCTCAGGCATAAAATATTCTTATAATTACATTTTAGAGCCTCTATGGGTTCTTTTAGCTATATTTTGTAGCTTCTTTAGAGTTTTTCGTGAGAAATACCGCACACTCAAGCTTATGAAAGCAAAACTTACACATGCCGATGTAAGTTATTCCGACAATTAATATTTTTGAGCCTGAATAGTGAATCTCCCAAGCTCCCAGAACTATTTTCGCTTTGATTTAGATATTATTTCAAGTATTTCTTTAGAAATACCGCTCTCAGGCTTACAAAAACAAAACGTACAGATGCCTCAGGCATAAATTATTCCAATAATTACATTTTAGAGCCTGGTTAGGGGCTCTCTAAAACTCTATGGGCTCTTTCAGCTATATATTGTAGCTTGTTTAGAGTTTTTTAGGTTATAAAAACAAAACTTACACATACCGATGTAAGTTACTCCGACAAATAATATTTTTGGCCTGAATAGTGACTCTCTTAAGAGTCCAGAGCTCTTTTGGCTAGGTTGTATTGAGTATTTGCGAGTATTTGGGAAATATATCGCAAGCTCACGGTTACAAAAACAAAACTTACACATGTCTGTGAAAATTTAACCAAAAATTAATATTTTAGAACACTTTTTGCTTTGATTTTGAGATTAATCTCTCAAAAAACTCTTTTTGAGAGAAATTTCAGACGCTCAGGGTTACAAAAGCATAACATACACATGCCTGCACGAAAAATTATTCGATTTCAATTAATACTATTGCAGTTTTAGGGTAAAGCTGGGTAAACCCTTTGAGAACTCACCTGCCAGGGTATTTCGCCTTCGGTACACCGAAGTCTTGACCCTTTTTTTACTCGTCCGCCATATCGTGCTTCTTGAATTGGACTCTTGACTTGGTTTTGATTTGCTGCTTGCCTAGCGATGTTGTTTTTGCCTTGATCCCACCTCCAGCTCCAGCTTGCCACTCATTTCCACACGAGTTTTGCATTTTTTATTTTCTTTGGCATTCATGTATCATACATACATTTCTTTCGTTTTTGTATAATTTGTTCCCGCAGCATGATGAGTGGAATGATCTGGGGGTAATTGCCCGGCGCGGATTAGTCGAGCGACTGAGTCGAGTAACTGTTTCCACTTTCCACTTTCCAGCGCGGGAATTATGCATTGTAATTTATCTGCTGCCACCACACACACGCCCCCAATTATTGCATGCTCCCCCAGTACCTAGTATCTGTAGCCGTAGCCGTAGCTCTAGCTGTAGCTGTATCTTTGTATCTGTATCTGGCGCTCACTAATTTCTCACACTTGCTCTGCTCTCTACCTCTACTCACCCATACCTCCCGCTCCCCCTGGCAGGCTTGAGCAAGACCTCGCTTATTGCCGGCGGTGGCGGTGGCGGCGTCTCTGCACGCAACGCGATCAGCAACAGCAGCATCATCTCCAGCTCCAGCGTTGCCTCCGTCGCCGCCACCAGCAGCACCACCAACATAGCTGCTTCCACAAACTCCACCAGTGCTCTGGGCCCAGCAGCAGGCATGCCCCCGAGCTCGGGCAGCAGCCTGGGAATGGCATCGGGAGCGGGCTCTGCTCCTGCTCCGGCGCCCACAACACCCACATCGACCTCGGGCCCGCCGTCGGCGAGCAGCAGCATCAACTGTAAGTGAGCAGGATTTGAATTTAATTAGAGAAAAAACCCTCGAACCGATTTGAAAGCTATTGTTAATTGCTAATTGCTTCTATCTGTGCTCTGTGTGCCGTGTGCCGTGTGAATCTCTAACAGATGTTCTAAAGCACGCCCCCTAGTTCCAATCTAGTCTCTCCCTATTCTCACACTGACTGACTGTCTCTCTCTCCGCGATCCATTACCAGCTCTGCCGCTGACTTCGATGGGAGCGGGCGTTGAGCTGGCCGTGGCCAGGCCCAAATGCAACAGCATTCTCCACGTATTCCACGAGTGGCTCTTCGAGGCGGCGCACATTGGCGGCGACACTTGGCGCCAGAATCGCAAAAGTAGGTCCTAACTTAATTAATCATTTTAATTTAATTTTATAATATTTAAACCCAACAGAGCAAGCATGCGAGGCCAGTAAGCGACCCTCGTCCATGATCATGGAGCATCGCAAGGGCTCCATTTCCCTGTCACAGCCCAACTCCCTGAACGATCCTCAGTCCTTGCCGCCCACCCTGACCATTGACAAGTACGAGTCCGGGCGGGCCGAGGCCATTGGCACGCTGTGCAAGATCTTCTGTGCCAAGAAGACGGGCGAGGAGATCCTCCCGGTGTATCTGGCCAGGTTCTACATGGCCCTGCAGCAGTGCCTGAAGATCACCGAGTCGCGGGAGTGCGATGAGACCTTGGCCAGCATCTTGCTGCACTCGGGCGACCTGTTCCGGCTGGATTTGGATGGCATCAATGTGCTCCTGCCGGGCTTTATAGCCGCCCTGGAGATTGTGCTGCCCGACAAGGACCTGAAGCTGAAGACCCAGTCCATGGCCTTCAATCGGACGGAGCTGCGCCGCTCGGCCATTAATATTTTGCTGTCCATAATGGTGCTGCCGCTGCACTACCAAACGCTGCCCATCAGGGATTTGGTGACCAGCGAAACGAGCGAGAAGTAGGGCAGGGAATATCTCTATTTAATATTATTTATTTATATGAATTTCCTCTCTTAGAATGTTCACCTTCATCCAGCTCAAGTCCCGGCTCATGAACATCCTGATGAACGCCTTGCAGGTGGAAACGGATGCCCAGAACACTCACATGCTGCTGGGTGGCCTCTTGCTCTGCGTCCAGGATGCTGTGACCTTTGAGGAAACGGAACTGGGCGGGGGTGGCAACCTCTCCCACAACTCCAGTGGCGTGCAGCATCACCAGCACCACGAGGCTAATCTCCTGAGCTCCGGTATGCTTTGTTATATTATAGAACTTCGAGATTTATCTTGATTTATTCTCAATTTTTTTGTTCGATTTATTGTTATTTTTTTACCTTTTGTTATGTTTTTTTTTTGTTTTGCCTACTCAGCGTGCTCGGAGCGTTCCGTTTCGCTGGTCAGCGCTGGCACGGCCAGCTTGAGTGGCCAAACGACGGCCACCATGGGAGCGGGATCGGGCTCCATACGTGACACGGCCTCCTCGGCCCATGACTATCCCAGCCTGACCATATCCGATGATATGTCATTCGAGTTCGGCCAGGAGCTGGAGGGCGGTGCCAACTATGGTTTGTTTTTTCTTTCTTTTTAATGTTTTTTGTGTCTTGTTTTGTCTTAAAAAAATATTTATTTAATTTGATGTATCCTCCTGATAATAATATTATTTTTTGGAAAATTTCCAGATAATGCCCATGCTTTATTTGTGCGGGCTACGTATTTGGTTTGTCACCGTTTGATTTCGTCTTGGAAAACGGATTTGAATGTTTCGCTGGCGGCCTTGGAACTGCTCTCGGGCTTGGCCAGGCTACACATTCGGGAGACAGGTAAGGAGAAGAAGTGTTGGTATCATGGGAATCTAGCATGTGATCTCTTGGTGTATATATTATATATATTGTATATAAATGTGCTCTTGCAAAGGCTTAAATTAATCTGTAATACCTAAAACTTCACTAAAACTCTCATTAATAATTGGGTTTAATATTTAGCATTTATTTAGCATAATAAGAAGCGCAAAGGCTTTTCCAAATAGGAATTCAGAGAATACTAATATGAAAGTAAACAGGGATGACACTGAAATCACTTAGAAATGGAAATCTTAATGAAAAAACTGCCCAAAAGTATGTGTTTAGGGACGACGGGGCACCCGGTATTCCCGCTGGCCTCTGGCCACTCTCTTCCTCAGCTGTTCCCTTTTTTCATTAATGTAAAATAGTTTAAGCATTCCATTTTGAAAAGCATTCGGAGCGGCCCGAATCTACCCAACTTTAGAGTTCTTAATTCTACGTGGCATAATTCGGCGCCACAGGATCTTGCGACGCCTCAGCCCTACCTAACATTTTAGTCCTTCGAGCCGGATATGAACTGTTGTTTTGTATGATATTTTTAATATTTAAATATCTTTATGTTTGGTGAATGTATGAATATTAGTTTAGAAATTTGTAATATTTTCATTATAAATAAACCAATCGAGAGTCACTCAAGAGATCTTGAGACGCCCCCGCCACCCCCCTACAAGAGATGTTGGTCTTTGGCCCTTCGAGCCGGATATAAACCAGCGGCATATGGAATATTTAGGCTATAAATTGAGTGTTTTTTGTAGTGATTTCAAAACCCTTATAGTGAAATATCTTCATGTTTGATGGATATATGAATACTAGTTTATAAAACTGTGCAATTTGTGAGTCTCTCAGGAGTTCTTAACACTTATTGGATATATTGTAAACAGCCATAATATTAATAAACTCTCAAATTTAAGAGTTAAACTATTTAAAAAGTATTTAAAATTCCGCGAATAATCCTTTGCCAGAGCATTTAACGAACGCTTCGGTTCGGTACCGTGGCTGCACTTCCTCTTCTTCGTTTTAATGTCGTTTGTTTTCCTCTGTCCTCCTCGCCCCCTATCTGTTTTCTGTTTACTTTTCGAAAACTGTTTGTACTCCAACCATAAATGTGCGTTCTTCTTAAAAACTTAACCCCCGAAAAAACCTTAACCCCATATGATTACTGTGCGGCAGCCAGGAAATTTACAAATGGTAATTGATTGACGAAACCAAACTAACCTAACTAACGCCACTTTCTTCTGTCTTTCTTTCTTTCTTTCGTTCTTTTTTTTGTATGATGCGTTTCTTTTTTCTAACCGCCATCGAAATCCGCACCACCGCCATCGAATCCATCGAATCCACCGACATCCCACCTCCCAAACACCAAAACAAACCCACGTAACGAGCCCACACCAACCACATCATCATCTCCATCAACTCACGAACTCATCCACCAATATTGATCCACAACGATTGCGATTTGTTTCCACGTACAACCTGTATCTAACGTATATTTAATTTGCATTGTTAACCGATTAACTGATTAACCACAATAAATACATGAACGATCTCATCATCCAACCTGATCCCTAACCTTGCCCCAACCCGACACTCCACCCACGTAGATACCTTAGTGAAAATATACGAAGCTAGTCAGAATCTAACGATAATCTCCTCAGACGCTCTAGAGTGCAAGCGGGCCGTCAAGTGGATCTGCGACTATATCTGCTACCAGTGCTCCCGTCCCCCGCCCGCCCACAGCAAGGACCTGCACAGCACCATTGTGGCGGCCTTCCAGTGCACCGCCGCCTGGCTGATGCAGCACCCGTACCTCCTGCAGGACAAGGACTGCCTGCAGACCGTGCTCGAGGTGGTGGAGCTGGGCATCTCGGGCACCAAGAGCCAGAGCAAGAGCGGCGACATACCCAAGTTCAAGGATGAGAAGGAGCTGAAGCCTGCCTCGATGCGGGTGAGGGATGCGGCCGAGAACCTGCTGACCATTATCCTGGAGCAGGTTGGGTATTTTCCCAGCGAGTGTGGCCCCGAATCCATATCGTCCCTGCTGGATGAGCTGGCTCTCATGAAGCACTGCAACTCCATGGTGCCGGCAGCGGCGGCCAGCAGCGAGCAGGCCATCGCCAAGTTCAAGTACTTTGTCACCGAGAACTCGACTATACTGGCTTTGTTAGAGGAGCCGCTGGGCAACGACCAGGATCCGCAGCCCACGGTTACGCGTAAGTGGTGGCTTACGCCTGAGAAATCCCTAATCTTTAACCCCTGTTTCCATCAGTACTCATTCGCGGCCCCTTTGGCCGGCATGCCTGGACCATGCAGCTCCGGCACCTGCCCCGCAGCAAGTCCGGGATCAAGTACCATGCCATCAATCCCGGAAGACCCATACCCATGAACGATGTCAGCCAGCGGCCGGAGTGCGAGCAGAAGAACTTCCCGGATGGCGTGGACAAGGTGCAGCCCTGCGTGGCCGACTATTCCATACCGACAATCGAGCAAATACGTGAACAGTATGGCTCAGGGAGCATCCGGGAGCTGGAGGCCATGCTGGAGAACCAGAGCATACACGAGAAGCTGGCCTGGGCGGAGGCGGACACCAGTGCCGACAGCCTGTCGCATGCCCAGGAGTGCGTGCCGCCTCCGGTTTGTCATGAGTTCCATGCGGCGAGGCTCTTCCTCTCGCACTTTGGCTTTCTGGGCTTCGAGACGCGCAATCCCCACAATCCCGCGGAGTCGCTGGGCACACCGCCGCAGAGACCTCTCATTGTGCTGGACACCAAGTCGACGGCCTTTGCCGCCGATCTGGATAGACTGGACAAGCTGAGTGCCAGGACACATGACACCGTCTATGTTTTCTATGTCAAGGTAGGAGTTTTTATAAATCTATGCTTGCAAATGTGACTTTAAACCACTACAGTCAAGTGCCAACACTGCATTTGTATGAGTGAAAATTGAACACTCTATGGCTAGATATGAGAAGAAAAAAAGCTAAGATATATTGTAATATAACAACAAAATAGCTTTAGCCTAAAAACTAGCTATTTAACGCTAAAAAGGCTAAATCTAGCTACACAATTACACTTTGTCTGCACTGATCTTCTTCACTCTATGGCTAGATATGAAAAGAAAAAAAGCTAAGATATATTGTAATATGGCAAACAAATAGCTATAACCTAAACACTAGCTATTTAACGCTAAAAAGACTAAATCTAGCTACACAATTACAATTTGTCTGCACTGATTTTTCTGTTCTCTTTTGTGCATACTTCTTCGTATGTTCTCTTTTGTGCATACTTCTTCTTATGTTCTGTTTTGTGCATACTTCTTCTGATGTTCTCTTTTGTGCATACTTCTTCTTCTGCTCTCTTTTGTGCATACTTCTTATGTTCTCTTTTGTGCACACTTCTTCTGTTCTCTTTTGTGCATACTTCTTCTTATGTTCTCTTTTGTGCATACTTCTTATGTTCTCTTTTGTGCATACTTCTTCCTCTGTTCTCTTCTGTGCATACTTCTTATGTTCTCTTTTGTGAATACTGTTCCTAAGTTCTCTTTTGTGCATACTGTTCTTATGTTCTCTTTTGTGCATACTCCTTCTTATGTTCTCTTTTGTGAATACTGTGCGTGGGCGGCAGCGACGCCGACTGAAAAAAAATCCTACCCCACGGGATAGGGCCGTACCGACCGCTGCTTTAAACCCTCTTTTTCCCTCTCCCCAGTCTGGACAGACCAGTGCCCAGCAGATTATAGGCAACATGTCGGAGGAGCAGGCCTCTGGCCGGGATCCGCACTTTGCCAGCATGCTGCAGACCCTGGGCTGGCCCGTGCAGATCTCCGAGCACTCGGGCTGGACGGGCTTTGTCCACAACTCGTGGTCCCTCAAGGGCACGCCCGAGGAGCAGCTGACAAAGACCGCGCCCAGCAATGCAGCCGCCGAGCTCAACTACAACGGCTCCCAGCGGGTGATCTATTGGGCAGATGTCTCCTCGGAAATAGCATTTGTGGTGCCCACGGCCTGGAATCTCCGGCACAACAGCGACTCGAGCAGCGAAGGGGGCAGCATTTCCTCCCAAACCGATCAAATCAGTGGCTCCTCCAGCAATGTCTGGGCCACCATGGATGGGGGAGGATCGGGCTTGGCCAAATCCAAGTCGAGGAATCTCAGCCTGGAGCTGGATACGACGCGCCGGGACTCGAAGGAGCCAGTGCCGCCGACACGGCGGAAGGGGAATGTGACGAAGCCCACGCTGCTGGCCCAGGCGCCGGCCAAGATCTTCCTTGTGTGGCTGGAGAGCTACGAGGATTACCTGAACTTTCCGCTGGAGGATATGCTGGCTTATACGAGGACAGGAGAGGAGTTGCATACCCTGCAGCTGCCGCGGGCCTCCGACTGCCACGTGATCTTCGTGCACTCGCTACTCTCGGGGCTGCTGAGGGTGAAGCTGCAGGGTCCGCCGGGCAGGATGAGCTTCGCCACGCCCTTGGTGGATGGCATGGTGCTGAGTCGACGAGTGGTGGGGAATCTGGTGCGGCAGACGGCACTGAACATATCACGCCGCCGGCGATTGGACAATGATAAGTGGGTTCTTCACCTCTAATTAAACTCTATTCTATAACTAATCCTTCTTAATCCCCATCAGCTACCAACCGCCGCATGTGCGACGACGCCTCAAGGTGCAGGACATTGTCCTCAAGTACAAAATGGATCTTAGCGAGGCCGAGTTGCTGGCCCATCTCTTCCAGCGTGCAATCTAGCCTGGGGGCGATCGAAAGTATTATATTTATATTAACCAACCAGCGTGGAACGTTCCCTGTCCCTTTGTGTCCGTATTAACTCTAACTAAGAAAAAAAACCCACAAAAGCTGATTCGTAATCGGTGTCCACTGAGTGTCCCCCGAACTCGAAGAATTCGTATGCTAATTTTATGATTTTTTTGCTAATAAATCTAATTATACTTTGTAAAAGTATTTGTAATAAGTATTACATGCTCGGCGTTTAGTTTTGGGTGTTTTTTATGGGCAATCTGTTAAGCTGGGAAGCGGAAGCAATGTGTGGCTTGTGTCCGTAAGTATGTGTCTTCATAATTTGGCCATACATCCGAAATCAATTTGACCCACAGCGGAGAGCCGAAATATTGGAGATGATCGCGTGAGGAGAGGTGAAAGCAAGTCGTGAGTTGACAAAAAATATCGTATTTTTAACAGGGGTGCCACAGAAATTGTTAAGGAATTTTTTTATCAATTTAACTTGTATAAAATAGTATGCTATAAATTGAAGAAGCCCTACGGAAAAATAAATACCCACACTTTAATTGTTATACTTCAAAGCATATATTTTTAAACAGTTTTTCTTTGAGATTTTAAATCCTAAGTGATTTCCCCTGATAAATAATCATATTTACCTGACACAGGGCTGCCACAGAAATCGCTGAAAAACATGAACAAAATGCCATTGATGCACTTTTTATATATATTTAAATTGTGTCGAAAAATATGCTAAAAAATAGAGAACCTTTCAAAACCATTTTGTGGTGTCTTTAACATTTTATTGATTACTTTTATGCACATTTTGAAGGGATTTCATACCCCTAGTGATATCTGTAGAACCTCCAATAGTTTTAATGGCATATTTTGGGGCATCCCTGCTAAATAAATAAATATTACTGCCACAGAAATCGCTTATAGACTTTGACACAAATAAAATCATATTTGTCAGTGATGCTACAGAAATCGCTAAAGGATTTTTAAATATCAATTGAATTTGTGCAAAAAAGTATGCCAAAAAGGTAAGAAATTTAATACACATAAGATTATTTAAACCAGAATTTAGTTGCTCTATTTTATGGCTTACTTTTAGACAGATTTTCGTGGGGATTTGAAAACCAGAGCTATTTCTAAGGCACCCCTGATAATAAAGGTGTTGCAGGGATGCCACAAAATTTGCTAATCGATTTCAAATCATTTGAAAATTGTGCTGCAAAGTATATCATAACACCAGTACAAGTTCCCGAAAAAAAGAAATAAACAAATAATTTGAAATCTTCGATACTTCATTAGATTTTTAAATAATTTTATAAAATTATTGTTAATTTTTGAATAATTTTATTATTTTAATAATAGTAATTTATTAAATTATTCTTAAAATACAATATCTCAAGTAAAGACATTTCTTCCAAAAAATTCGTGCCTGAAAGAAAGGGCCTTCGTGTCACGCTGTCATCTCCCCCGACCCGACGCCGCATCATCTTCGGTAATTTCACCTTTGACTTGCGGGTCTCTGGGGCTGCGATATGGAATTGGGTCCGCCGACCATTGATCGGATGCTTGGCGTTCGGTTACGGCTACGGCGGGCCCAGCATTTCGCAACGCCTCCAACGGGCAATCAATTCGAAACTTAACTGTGGCCGAAGCCGAGGGCCATCTCCAGTCTCCAGTCTGCAGTCTCCAGTCTCCAGTCTTCATCATCAATGAAAGTCGTGATGTAATGATATAACCCGAAAGCCCACAACAAGTTACAAATCTGTGGCTCGTTTTGCATATGTTTGGCTCCATTTATTTATTAACAAATAAACAATTTATGTTATGTTATGTTATGTTCGAGTTGAAGAGGCGCTTGCCTCCTCTGGGCATTTTCCTCTGCTTTTCTCTCACGTTTCCAGGTTTAGCCTTGAAAAAAGAAATGGAAACAAAAACAATTAAATTGTATTAGCGGGGTTGTGGGGCATTTAATTATTTACAAATCATTTTGGGCAAGAAAAACACAATTAAAGTATTTCTTTCAAAAGAAAATAAATTGTTTATACCGATAAACTTTTTGGTTTAAGCAATATTTGCAGCTAATAATGATGGGCATCTTTTTCCCACGAATGAAGATGGGTTTTCTGTGTCATCATAATTAATGTTTAGTTGGAAAAACATTAAAAGGCATTTAGGAGAATAAAACACTCAATGATTATGTTCAATATTTTTATTAACAAATAATTTAAGTTAATAATGAATGGGGCGTTTTTTGATTCAATAATGACTGTGAAGGATTAGCCTAGGAAAAAAAATACATAACGATAGAGTAGAGGATAGCGAATAATAAAAAAAAAAAAACAATTCATTTGGTCTAACTAACTAGGAGCGTCCTGCCCGCCTTTACCAGGCGGAGGAGGGGCCAGCGCTGCTCCAGCCGCCGCCAGAAGAGCCGCCGCTGCTCCAGCCGCCTCCATAGGAGGAGCCACCGTAGGAGGAGGAGGAAGAGGAGGAGGATGAACCACCGCCCAAGCCCCAGCCGCCCTTGGAGCCACCTCCCTGCTGGCCCTGCTGCTCCTGGACACGCATCACCTTCAGGGTGCCGCGCTGCACCACATGGCCGCTCTTGAAGAAGGCACCCTGCGCCTGGTCCGCCTTCATGATGATGGCCTTGCCCTTGGAGCCGTACGTGTTGATCAGCTGGCCATTGATGGCGGCCACATCGGCCGAGCCACCGCCGCCGCCGCCGCCCAGGGAGTCCTCCTGCAGCACCAGCTGGAGGATCTGCGGCAGAATGGCGTTGAACTGCTGGGCATCGAAGGAGGAGGAGGAGCCACCGCCATAGCCATGGCCCGAGGCGTACGACTGTCCGTACGAGTGACCCTGGTCGTAGGAGGAGTGGCCATGGCCATAGGAGTAGCCTCCCGATCCGCCCGAAGCATGGTAGGCAATGGGCGCCACTGGAGCGGCCACGGGAATCGAGATGGGAATGGGCACGGGAGCGGGTGCCGGGGCCGGGGCCTGCTCGATGATCTTGTAGATGGTCTGAGCCTGCTGGCCGCCGCCATAGGATCCGTGGGAGCCGTGATCATGGCCATAGGAGTGGCCACTGGCATAGCCATGTCCGTGTCCATAGCTCTGGCCGGTGGAGACAATGCCGCCCGCGGAGCCGCCACCATTGCTGTAGCCCTGACCCTCCTGGAGAATGACCTTGATGATCTGCGAGGAGCCACCGTGTCCGCCGTGTCCACCGCCGCCTCCATGCGAGTAGCCATGGGCCTGGGCGTAGCCGTGGCCTCCTCCTCCTCCTCCGCCACCGCCATGGCCTCCTCCGCCTCCAGAACTGGGTGTGGCTATCACATTGTAGGTGGTCTTGCTGCCACCGCCGCCGCCTCCTCCTCCTCCGCCGCCCAAGAAGGACAGGAAGGTAGCATTGCAGGCACAGATGGTGGCCAGGAGGCAGATGAAGACCTAGAGAGAAGGGTAATCCGTTTAGCACATCCATCCCTGCTTGTCCGCATCCGGTGTTCCTCGTCACTCACCTTCATTTTCGTATTGAGCTCTCTCCGTTTGCTGGAATCTAAAGGAAAGGTGGAACCGAAGACGACACCTGTGCGTCGAGCTGTTCCCGGCTAGCGAATGATGCCACTCTCCAGCCGCCACCACGTTTTTATACAAGAGTTCCGCCGGAGTTCCGCTAACCGTTAGACGCGTGACGTCAGACGCTGTGGAGTCATCGTGGGCAGGTCAGCCTCTGGCTCAGCTTTAGTCTCAGCTTAGGTCTCAGTCGCAGTCCCAGCTGACCAGGCCAAGCTGCTCTTGTAACGCACCTGAGATCTCAACGAGAAGACGCACGCAGGCCGTACAGGGTGATCTTTCATGGGAAGACACTGATTGAAAAGAGATGAGCTACAATTGTAATATTAATTAAAAATAATTATTGTATCATTTAATAATTGAAAGGGACCTCTGCAGTCATCATCAGTCAATCAATGAGTGATAAACACCCTAAATATTGATGAGGGGCACCCCAGTCCGACTTTGCTTCATGTGCCGTACGAATCTGTGACGAATTCTATGTGTAACAGGGATGACCTTAGGGATACATGCCCAATTCATTATGTGGTAAGCGAGAAATTCACGTATACCTGAATTATACGCTGCTCCGTTCCATATAGAATTCTGTGATCTAAGGAAATTCATAAGGAGCAGAGCAGTGAGATTTTCACTACATGAACAAAAGTGATCGCTCCTGAGCAAAAGCGAAACAGACTTTTCCGTAGATGATAGGCACATACCTGCTTCCAATTCCACATGAAAATTGTGCATATTTCAGGGAAAAAGTCCTTTCTCTTCTCCTTTCTCTAGCTTGCTTTTTCTCATCCTTCTCCTTTCTCTTTATCTTCCTGTTCCTCTTCCTCTTCCTGTTCCTCTTACCTTCTAAAACAGCTGAATAATGATACAAATATACATGGTAGTTTCATCGAGAGAACTGCTCTCTCTGAGAGCAAAGAGAGCGAGAAAAAGAGAGAGAGAGCTAAAAAGAGGCGATGAGTCTACCTTAAATAATTGTATCACGATTTGGTATTTCATGTAGTTGTTTACTTACTTGTTCACTGTTTTCTTACATTATTATGTTATAATATAAATATATACATATATATATACATATATATAATACCTTCAAAGATGTATCCAATTTCCATGTAATGAGAATTTTCCAATCAAAAATTTCCCACCTATTTATTTGCCCCCCCTAAAACTCTCCATAAAAGACACCCTGTTTGGCCCGCCATCGTCATCATCTATTTCTCCAAACTGCCCAAATCGCATGCAACAATAACAAAACGCCGACAGATAAACAATAACAATAACAATAACAAAACACAAGCGGATAACAACAACTTAACAACGCAAGCTTAAGCAGATGCGCTCCACACCGCGACGCTGGCAGAGATTGAGGTGCGTCGTCGTCGTCGTAGGTCAGCCTCAAGTCACCGCAACCAACTGACCGGCTTTTTGCATATGATTATCGATTTCGGACGCTTCGCTACTTACACTGAAAACAATTCAGAGCAATAACGGAACTACATATGTGAGCATAAAATATAACTAAGTAACTAACTAACTATGTTAATATAATTATTTTCTACCCGTTTTCTTAGTTGGGGCTCTTTAATTTCTAATTCGTTATATCCGCCCAATGAAGAAAATTAAGCTCTGATTAATTTTCATTTTAAATTTAAAGTTAAATTACGATTTAATGGATTTTAGGAACGAGAATATAAAAAAATTAAATTTACATTAATGCTCCAAGTTGTTTATTAAAAATAACTTTCTTCTGTGCATCTGTTGTATTTTAAAATAGTACAGTTTGTTATATTAAAGTAAATGTATATCATTTCTGTGATCAAATTAATTTATTTTAGCAAATTTAATTGTTAGCTTCCATTGCTAAATTTTAAAATTTTAATTTGGAAAAATAAAAAACTTTGTTCTGCAAATGAATGATAATTTTATTATTTGTATAAAGTTTACTACAAAATCTTAAAATTTGTTTACATACCAATAGCGAGCATTATATTAATTAATTAAAATATTATTACAATAACTTTAAGCTTTCTCCCAATATTTTTATGTAATCATCCCTTTTTTCTCCCTGTGTAAATGCTTGGCTTTTTGGTATTGCAACAGAAATCTCCGGCTGGGCAGCGAGCGCTGCTCGTGGATCTAACCATGGATTGGCATCTCGGAATCCCAGGCAGCTAGCCGGATTATTATATCATGCAACATCGTTTTCAAATTTGTTAATTTTCTGTGCATTTTTGTATAAATTATTTAATGCGCACTGTTGCGCATGCGCGCAGGTCTCTCTTTCTCTCGCTCTCGCTTCCGATTCCGATTCCAAGCCCTTTCGATTTGCTGATGACCCGTTACCAGCACGTTTTTCGGTTTTTTTCAGCTTCAGTTTTGGTTTCGCCTAAATAGCTAAATAAGACAGACAAAATTTAAGAAATCACAGTCAGACTTCTGTAAGTCCAATTGTTTTGTCATTGAAATATTTATTTCCTTAATTTATTTATTCTCTTGGTCCGAAACAATTATAAATTGTTACTAACCATTATCAATCTAATCAAAATGAGAGCTTAAGTAGGAAAGTGGGGAACAACCTGACCCGGAAAATGAGAGATAACTCTGGGCTAACTTGAATGAATGGCCAGAAATTAATTGGCCATTAAATGTGATCACAATCGCAGAGATTATAATTGCTGGGCAGAGCAGTTGCTTCAAGTTTAAGCCAAGTTTCATGGCCAACTGGCTTATTGCATCTCTAACTTAAATTTATGTTACTTTGAGACTTTTATCTTAAAACGTGGATTAAATAAAGTTGCTGCAAATGTTTGATCTTTATAGGATTTTAGTTTTAGTCTTTCGTTATTTTTTTAATTATTTTAATAAAGGTTTATTACTTAAAATGTATCTATGTATATAATTTTTATAAATTTATTTATAGCCACAGAGGTTTTCTAGGCTTAAATGTATCTTGCATTATTATTAATATGATATATTTCTGTGACATATATTATATGTTCAGATAAATATAATTTTGTATTCGTTTTATCATATTTTATAGTTATATGTTTTTCTATTTGATTTTATATATTAAATTTAATTATATTTGTTATCAATTATATTTTAATATTTATTTAATAACATATCATAACTTTATTAAGCATTTTAATAATGCAATATATTGGGTACCTTCTTCATAAAGTCTCAGACTTAAATAGTTGGTAATCACTTCTTTAAGATACATAATATGGTTACAGATTTAAGGATAAATGTCACATTAGGTACTTATAAACCGAAAAATAAGAAACCAGAGTCTAAATTCCATAATGAATCAATTTAAGGCACTCTTCCCTTATAATTTCCTTTACTTTCCTATGGTTCCATCTAACAAATAAATAAACAATATTAAATCTTTATACCTCAAACTCATTGTAATTTCCTAGACTTTATTATGGATCCATTCAAATAAAAGTAATAAATATATAAATAAATATTAACAAACCTTCTCCAACACTTTACTCTTCCTAATCTCTTGTTCCATCCTATGATTCCCTCTGGCGATGTTCCACTGTACCTATTCAAGCGATTGGCATTTTATCACCTCACTCACTGGGTGTTATTATAAACGTAGTAGTAGGTACGAGCCCAGGTGTAGTTTTGGGGCTGGGTGTCAAGCATCGTGTTGGGGCAGGCCGGGTTCCCAGAGCCCTCCAGAGTCCCCGTCCCCCGTCTGAATGGAGATCGGAATGGAAATCAACATAATGCGCCTGATTTGACGTGGTGTGTGCAAATAGTGGGCAACTGATCAATGGCCCGGCGCCGAAACCGATACCGATGGACCGGAATTTGCTTATGCAACCGAGCCGAAATTGTTTTTTTTTTTTTTTGGCTTACGATATCTGTCATATCTATTTAAATGTGTCCAACGAAATGTGTTTTGACCAAAAATTCCCTATGTGTTAAGTTAACACATCCCTATTAAGGTGAAATGATATTTAAATTGGGTTGTTACAAACTTATTAATAGAATAGAGTTATCCTGAGTTTCCCGAGTTAATTTCTATTCCTGGAAGTTGTTTTTACAGACTTGCAGAGGGAACTATGAGTGTGACCAAAAGCTAGCAACGCAGTGATGGAACCATTTCCGAGAGGAGGGAGCGAAAAAAGCATAAATTTATAATCACTAATCGTGATAAGTTTTATTTTTATCTGCTACTTTATTTAATTGAGCTTGTAACCCGATCATTACCGAAGCAAATGAATTATTGAATGCTTTAGTGGGAATTTCGATTACTGAAGCTACAGTTAGTCACAAAAGTATTCGTTGCAAAGAGGGTTAAGAGAAAAATGCCAATTTTAAATAAGTAACCATTTTAAAATGTTAAAAAAAAGTTTGTGTTTCCAAAGATACATATTTTGTGAAGTATATGGCGGAAAAACCCAAACAGAAAACGCTTTCCATGAAAAGTTATGGACAAAAATATAAAACTAAACCGTTTTGTATGCTCACAAAAGTATTCGTTGCACATACAAATTTCATATTTTTTTCGTATTTTTTTGGGGCTGGGCACTATTTTTTTTTTTGCAATTTGGTTTGTTTTTCTATGTAAAAACGGAATTCGGGGAAAAACACAAACTTGTGGCGTCATTCTTGGTGTAAATCTCTAACAAAATGGCAAAGAGTCCAAATGTATACGTTTCGCAAAAGAAAATTAATTAACACCTACACAATAAGGTTCG
>VNKF01003817.1:0-23783 GCA_008044355.1 Drosophila lacteicornis
CAACTACCAACTGGGCGGTAAATAACGAATGCGAATGCTCTTGTAACAATGAGGAAGCTGCTACTTGAGATATTTTCCCTCAATGGGTGTCAAGTGCCAGCAACCCCTTTCTCCGCTCTCCTTTCTCCGCCAGAACAGCCATAAATTTGTCCAGTCAACTACATAATTAACAGCACCCGACAGAGCGAGAGAGACATTTAAAAATCAACCGACTTTTCGGACGGGGACAAACAATAAATACAACAAAATTAACAACAATAACAGGGGGCACAGCAGGAACACTCCGACACTCACACAGACAGCTAAAACCAACAATAACAACCATAACAAACAGGAACAGCACCAAAAAACAACAACAATTGAGGCATTGTTCGACTTTTGTTTTATTGCAAACATTCATCGCCATTTGCGTTTTTGCCATAAAAGTTGTTCGTGTTTTGCGGATTGCTGATGTTGCTTTTGCCGTTGAGCAGCGATAAAATCTCTGAAATAAATGCCAAAGAATCGGATTCAGTTAGAGTCGAAACTGGAACACTCTTTGTAAGCGAAAAGTTTGGGATTTTCTTACATTTTTGGCTTGATATGGAATTTAGATATTTAAGAAAATTTAGTTCATAATTTTATATATTAAAAGAAAAGCATTTTCAATTGAAATCACTTGAAAAATTCTTATGTAATCTCTCTAAATGTTTTATGTTCTTTTCCTCTTTTTTTCTGATAACCAAAGCCATTTTAAATATTTTTTGTAAATTATTTCAGAAAATAAAACAAAATAAAGAAATTGAAATGCTTGCAAAACTCATTAATTGAATAACAGTTTAGCTTGTTGATAGGAAGCTAGAAGTTAACTCCGAGAAGATTGATTTTATTCTCACTATTCATCCATTTGTGGCTTTCATCTGACACAATTACTTTTTATTGAACGTTTAAAAGATAGATAATAAAATCAATTCAGAAACTTTCAAACTTGCTGATGGAGCTATCAGACAGAATTTAATAGAGAAAAGTAATTTCAATATGCTGCTGCCTTTCATGTCGACACTTTGTTCACTTTGTTTGTGATCCTGCTCCGTCTTAAAGTTAATTTATCCTGTGCCGACAACAACAAAGAGAAGCACAGCTTGTTTAACTTGTTCAGGCAACAGCTACAGTTACGGCAACACCAATAAAACCCCCGACACGACACAACACCCTACGTATATACACCCACCCCCAACACCAATCCTACCCCAGCCCTGAGTCAGCAATTTGAAGCGATTCCATGACGACCCCAATGGTCTCGTTTACAAATTAAGCACTTCCAAATGGGCAGCAAATTAATTTTTATTGCGCCCAGAGTTATGTAAAATATGGCCAGTAATTCCGGGGAAGCGGCAGGCAGTGTTGTTTTCCCCATACAACTTGTAGGGACTTCAGCTGGCGAAATGCAAAAACTTTGGCAAGCCTAAAGATGCGGAGGAGAGTCTGTTCATAGAAATTGTCAAAGTTTGGCTCGCACCGAAATTGACTGGGAGGCGGAGTGGGCCTGGCATGGTAATGACAATGAAAGGGAGTCGCAGGACAGTTATTTAGTGCAGGGATTTAACAGATATCAGCGGCAGTGGCAGCAGCATCATCAGCGGCAACCGGAAGCGGAAGCGGCCAACACTTGCCGGCGTCAGTTTCACTCTGCGAGTGTGTGTGTATGCGAGTGCGCATGTGTTTGCATCTGCGATTATCCGAGTGTGAGCTCTGTGTTCGCTCGGTGTGTTCTGTGTTAGCGTGTCTTCGGGGCTTAAATTATGTTGGCAGCTTAACGTGGCCCAGATAAGCGCGGCTCCGTTTGATATTTCCCATCTTCTAGCCAAAGTCATTAGCCGGGAATTATGGGTATTTAATTGGAATCATCAGCAGCCAGATTGAACCAGAGCAAAATGCACGTATACTTAGGTGTTAGATAGTTGGAGAATTCCGGAAATTAATTGAAGTATTATAAAGACGTAAAAGGAAGAATGATGTAATTAGGTTTATTGCTAGGAAGTGAAATGTTATTCCAGGAAGAGCTTGCATATTTTTTAGAATCTTTAATAAATGTACAAAAAAAAAAACCTATTCCTTTAATAAAACCATTTATTTTGGTGAACTTCTTTAAATAACCTTCGCTATGTTGAATGCTACACTTTGGGCCTTAGGTAAGAGGACTCCTTCCTCTCATCCCGGTGACATCTCCTGCGCCATTTGCCGTGACGTGTGTCGTGTCCTTTTGTGCATGTGGCCGACTTATCATTCATTTATATGCTTTATTATTATTGTTGCCATTGTTTTTATGCCATCGAAACAATGAGCAGGGGGGCACTCGGCTGAATTTCTGTCTGGCTTGCAAATTGAAGTGGCTCCCGGATCCTGGAGCTGGAGGGAATGAAGTAGAAGTACAGAAAAGTACTGGGGTAGCTGACATTCCGGGATTACGAGTGCGCCGCTTATAGTGTCACTGCTGCCATTGGGCATGCTCTTTGTTTAATAAATTATTTATTGAGCATGGCCTCCGCTCCACCTGGTGACACGTGGCAATGGCCTTTGATGGTCCAGAGAGCAAACATAAAAACATATAAATAGCCGGGAAGTGAACTTTGCCGGGAGTGTCACTTAAAAAATACTGTTATGAAATATTTCATTCCTTTTTTGCACTTTTTGCACTCCCTCAATGGCGGCACGGCAATCAAAATGCCTCATAAATATGCATAAATAAATTACCGTCGATTTTCGCATCCGACACAAAACGAGGAGAGCATCAATCAAGCGGTCGATACAATAAAAAATGTATATTTGCCATAATCAATCAACGAATATAAATTGACAATCCGAGGAGTCTATATATGCCAAGAGGTCAGACCAGACAGTCCACCAGTCAGTCCCCTTGAATTTCCGCGGACTCTCGGCTAATTGGGCCTGACAGGCGAATGTCCTTGCAACCCATTTGAGCCACCTACCACCCACTACCCACCGGCCCCGCCATCGGTCTCCGGGGAATCTGCATTCAATTAACGCCGGAAACGCGCTTCACCAGGGAAAAGGAAAGAGTTGCCGATAAGGACATGGCTTCCCTCCTGGCAGCAGCGCAGATACGAGCGGAATGCTGCCAGGAGATGTAATAAATGTTCAACATTCTCGGCTTGTTTTAATTAATGCAATTAAATGTGGAGTGTGAATAATTGAAATTGCACGACCAGATGAAGGAGAATCCCATAAAAATATTACGCATCGGATAAGCGGGCTTACTTATGCGTGCAAATATATAAACAAATTGCTCCGGAGATCAGCTGGCAAAACATTGCCGATCAGCGATTTCGAGTTTTTGTTGATCAAATCAAGGCTATCTTTTATTTTGAACTTGAAGTATTTCAATTCCCGAAACCACTCTGAAAATATTTGTTTGGATTATCTGGAGAAACTGGGGGGATCAGCATTTGGGAGCTAAAAATAAGCAAGGACTTTTATTGATGAGTAAACAAGGTTATTTTTAAAGATTATTATTTACAAGAATTGAAGTTAACTCAGCAGAAATCTTAACCAATAGTTTTCCTTTAAGTTGACCCAAATATCTGAAGAAAAGCTCAAGCTTACTCACTTCTTCGGAGAGTGAATTCAAAATAAATAAAATTGCCCTTCCCAATCGCTGCAGTTATAAGTTTTGAAACTGCATTCAGGAACTTTCTAATTCCCAAAGTGCTCTTCCCCGACCATTTCGAATGTTTTGCGAGAGAGATTCCCCAGAAGCTTAAACAAAGTTGTAAACGCTGCCAAGTCAAGCCACTCCAACTAACTAGAACAAGCCGCAACAAGGGCCAACACGAACCTGCCAAGGAAAACTTAACCCGAACTGGAGAGCCGAACCCCCATTGTTGGCAGGTGAAAAGGCCCGGAGTGGGAGTGGATTTGGTGGGGCTTTGTGGGCGTGGCCGAGACACTAATTGCTGCCCTCCGCTGCGGACCCAGTGCAGGCAGTTCCGGTGATTAAGAATGTAAACCTAAACCAGGCAGCCAGCCAGCCAGCCAACTGGCCAAGCTCCGCAGCTACGTGACCCGAACTCCTGCAGTCACCTGTTGCGCTCTATGTGCTGCGTGTACATGGGATACCCTGCTGATTAAGTATCCCAACTGCTGCAGTAATATTTCATCACGGAATCCTGCTTAGTGTTTTTCAATTAAAAGTTGTAAATTTGAAATGAGACGACAGCCGCACCTGGGCCGAGCCATGGGAAAGTTGGGCCCAGCAGGAGCGAGTATAGGAGCTGCTGCTGCTGCTGCTTCTGCTGATGGAAATTAATAAACACGATGAAATTTTAAGCGGGACCAGGCCCAGCTGACCTGGAAGGCAACGAACCCCGGACTAAGGTCTACATGCTCCGAAAGTTTCTGGACAGGTCGGAGAATCTATTATGCACGGGGTTTTGTTTGCAAGTGCAAGCGCATTATGCAAAAGTTGTTCCCTTGTATTATTTCGCTTTTCCGTACTCGTACTCGTATTTTCCACAGCTATTTTGCCCCGTTTTGTAGGGGCTTGTGCTCCTCCTTTTTTTCGGGCGGCATGTAAGGGCTCTTGACGGCGGCTCATGTGGAATAACTGGGTCGTGAGCTCCGCCGAGGAAGCCAAGTTTGCAGCGTGAAAAATGCAATCAATTTTATTATGCTGCTGCCCACCTCGCCCCGCATCCCGTACAGTTTCCCGTGCCGCACAATTGGGCAAATCAGGCAGAAAGGCAGGATGCATCCACATCCCCATCGCCCTCCCGATATATGCTCTCATATATGTAGATGCGAGTCGCGATAGCTGGCGGAACGATGGAGACCCCGAGCGGGTTTCCTGTTTAACACGTGAACGGACGGTCGGAGAGTACGGACGGACAGCAGGCAGCCGGAGGGCACGGTGCATCGGAACGGATGGCAGCCCAATGGGGCTTTGAACACTATTATCCTGAAGCGGGCCAATTCGATGCCAAGCAAGGAGGGGCCAAGGATGCATCTTAGCCAGGGGCTTAAGCTACAGGAAATTTAAGTTAAGTCTAGTTGAACTAAGTCGAAAGGTTAAGTGATGGAAACAAATGGGTAGAAAGGGAAAAATGTAAGCTGTAAGAAAAGTGAGACCGGGTTTATTTCAGACGATAAAGTGGAAAGAGTGAGACCAGATTTATGAGAAGCGATAGAGTAGAATGAAGTGAGACCAGACTTATTAGAACCGATAAAGTAGGAAAAGTGAGGCCAAGGTTATACACAAAGCAAGTAACATGATGCAAAAAGTGATTTTTAAGAATATATTGAAATACCTGTAACATAACATAAATTAAACAACATAAAATAAATTTAAAAAAAAATAGACGATATATTTAAGATAGTTCTCAAAATAAATGCAGTGTCGTTAGTGTTCAATGACTTCACTTAATTAAACTTAAACAAGGCACTTCATTATGAGCTTTAATCTTGGCTTGATCTTTTTACACCAATATCTTGAATCATAGGTTTAATTTTTCATATAAAACTAAGCCTATTTACTTTGAGACTATGAAAGACACAACTGATGGACACCTCACAGATTATAATCAATTTTTGTTATAAATAAATTTTCATAAAAAACTAGTTTAGGCGCCGTAAGCTTTTGAAAGAATAAATATTTTATTATTATTATTTATACGGCTCATAATTCGAATTCAAGTTCATTCAAATCGGAAATCCAAACGGCGCTATCCAAACTGGTTTCTGATTTGGTCTTTACAAAGTCTATCAATAAGGTCTACGAGGTAGGGCTACAAAGGCGATCAATGGGACTCGATTACCCCCTTAATATTCACAATAATTGCGGCGGACGCCACACACAACACAACTCGAGTCCAATCCACATTCAATTTGATCCCAATTAACTATCGCTTTGTTGGCTGTTACGTCGACATGAAGGCCCCCTTATCGATGACTCCCACGATTGCACGCAAAACCCTCGACAACAGCGACACCCGGCAGTACAAACAATAAAGTACAACAGAACGCATTATCAAAACAATAAACAATTGATGGCATTTTACTTACGATAACAACAACCACAGAACAGGGCTTCTCCGAAGGAATAAAAATCAATAAAGCACACAGAACGCAATTGCACGAAAGCAACACGAAAGCAAGGCAAAAGCAGAAACAACCCAAACACAAACACCAAGAAAACGCTTGCAAATAAATAAAAATTGCTTTATTTATTAAGCATTAAACAATAAATGGGATTATTTTTATCATCGCCGCATAGATGTTTAGTGGAGCAGGCACAGAATGGAGCGGAGTCGATGGGGCGGAGCGAAGCATGGGCGAAACAATAAGGAACAGGGCACTCTGGGAGAACCGACCTCCTTCGCAGTGCGAGAATAATAACGAATTCAAACACAGAAGGCGGAGAGTGTGCGAGTACGACGATGAAGAGCCACCAAGATAAATAAATGCAAATCATTTTTTTCCCTCCTGTTTCTTATTGTTCCATCTAGATGGCCCATTGAATACCCAGTGTTTGGGTAGTGGCTCCTTACTTGGTGAGTGAGGAAATATGAAACTCTACCAGTATATCGAGGGTAACGCCGGGGCCTTGCTCTACCCCCAAGGACCAACCCCACTTGTCTCTCCGGAATAGAGTGTTTAGCTCAGTTGGATTTGAAAAGGGCATTACGGAAAGTGGATGGTGGTTCCGGCCAGGGCAAAACAAGTGCCTGAGCTGGGATGGACAGAAGGAACAACACCTAAGCGTAGGCAATCCAACTCATTTAAATGGAACGTTCCGGCTGCTCCGCTCCATATATATCCGTTCTTATTTTTTGCCACTCCCAGGCTGTTTTTGTTGTTCATCCCGCATTTGATTTCAGCAAATTTGTAACTGCCACTTTGCATTACTACCTTTTTTGCCCCGCCTCAGTCTGGTCCGGTCCGAATCCGATTCCGATTCCGACCTTTGTGTGACCATCGAACGAGGGCTGGTGAACATACAAAAAGGTAGCAAAAGTTTTGCAAGTGACAAATAGATTTAAATTTGAAAATACTTTTCAGTTGCCGATGCTTTGTTTCTGCGGAGTAAGAGTGTGCCAGTGCCAGTGCCAGTGCGAGTGCGAGTGGAAGTTTCTGTTATGCAAAGCTCTATTGACAGCGGTCGTAAATCTTTGTAAAAGTGCCTGAAACCCATGTCAGAGAGGATAACACTGGTGGGGGCTGGGGCTGGGCGTGAAAATGTGTGTACGAACATGGAAAATCAGTTTTCAAGAGGGGTTAACCCTCAACTCTAACCCTTTCAACTAAGCCCACTTTCAAGCCGAGGTTATGGATGAGTGAATTTATAGCCTAATGGAAAAGTAAGCCGAAAAGAAAGTCGCCTCGGAAGGGCAATCTATCGCAGCCAGATAACTATAAATAGTCAAGTGGCTCTACGAAGTTTGCTGATTATTCGGGTCGCGATGCCGTAATCGATATGCACGCGCCAGATGTTATAAATATGAATTATTTTGCTTATCTGGCCGAGTGACTTGCTTGCTGGTGCTGCTTTGTATTCGTAAGATTCGTACTCGTAAGACAACAAAACAAGTATTTATAGATACAATATCTTTCAGATAAATGGAGGTACTTGTGGCCGAACTATTCCCAGAAATATTTCGGTGCCCGAGCGCCAGCTAGCTCCTGTACTTAGTATCCCCCACATTTTATTGGAATTCTATTCTGGCAGTGATCTCATTTCGGTTCGTTCATTCAAATCTGTTTACATTGCCCGGGAATGGGCCGCATTAAACACTATTTTGCTACCCATCATTCGTGGGACTCGAGTTGCGTTATTTCCAGGGAAAACGTGGAATCGCCGGGGCAATTACGAGGGCACAAATGTTCACAGCTCCAAGCTGGATTGCATTCACAAATTAGCATTCTAATGAGCGAAGTGAGGAGTGCGCAGTGTGCAGTGTGGAGTGGCATGGTACATGGCCATTATGGCGCCGCGTTTTCCTACTTCTGTGTTTTTTTTCCACTATTTCTGCATCTGCAATTGTGCCACACAATTCGCTGGAAAAAAGGGCCAACGCAAGTCAGCAGAACTTGGCCTTTGCGTGTTTGGTTTGGCCAATTGAAATTAGGGCTCATGAATGGGGCGCATCTGGGGCTGATCTAGTTGCACTGCCCAGTGACGGCGGCGGTCACCCCCTTTTCCGCTGCCTAACCACGCTCATGGTGTCAGCTTCAGCTCCAGCTCCAGAAGTTTTCGGTTCGACTTTCGGAGGGGAAACTGAAACCGAAAACCGGTTACTGTGCGTTGAAAAATTCTCGACTTTTGTTTCACATACACAAAACGGAGTTTATCTTTTGGCCCTGTTCTGTTCGGCTCTGTCCTGTCCGCTCCTCTCGCTTCCTCCGCCGCTTTTGTTTTGTTGTTTATCAAAATTCTTTGAAATGCACTCGCACACACACTCGCACACCACACTGGGTCCCACCTCCCTGTCCCGCTCTGGCACACAAAATTAAATTTTTTCCTTTGGTTTCTTTTTAATTTTTATATGGCTCTTTGGCTGATTCTGTGGCATTTTCTTCCTGCTCTTTTTACTTGCACGCTCCACTGAACCCCGAACCAAGGAGTGCCCTTTCTTACTAGTTGTTTTTGTTGTGATGCCCTCGAAGAATTTGTGGACTTTAAGAGTGTATCGATTTTTATATAAGTTGAGTAATATACTTGATAACATTTGCACGAATATCTCTCTAAAAGGCCGTAAAAAGATATTCTATAAGATGTTAGAAAAAATCATTAGCTTCGTAACATTTAAATATTAAGGAAAAAGAATGAAGAATTCTTCTGGAAGTAGACATTGGCCCACAATTCTGTAGCCCCCCAAATAGTTATCCGGCTCGATGGACCAAATGTTCGTTGCGGGGCCAGATACCTATTTGAGGACACAATTGTGGGCTAATGCTTTGGGGAACGTAGACAAGGAATCTAATTAAAAGGTCTTTCTTGCTCGGAAAGTTCTTGAATAAGATATCTTGTATTTTATGTGTGATTTCCCTATTATATAATGCCGGAAGTCGCTGAGCTTCTCCTCCTTCTGAAGCTAGGAACACCCATTGATATATTTTAATATTTTATATTTTATTTTATATATTTCCCGGGTAAAAGGTATTTTCAGTAGTAATATTGTAAGGAAACTCTCTGAAGTACGCATCTCAACTCTGAATCGACCACTGGGTATCCTCTAGTCAGTAAACTCGTTCTTAGCATTCTTTCTTGCTTTGCTGGTGCTGTTGGCTAGTAGTTTCGGTTTGTTTAGGAGCCGGGTCGGTGCTTTTAAACGCAGCTTGCAGAGGAGTTCCAGTGCCAGTGCCACCACCAGCACCAGCACCAGCACCAGTAGGAGTTGGAGTTTGAGTTTCAGTTTGAGTTTGAGTTGTTGGGACCCGAGCTGAGCTGAACATGCATGTAAAAATGCAACGTAACTTGGCCAGGGGACAGTGGCGGTGGAGTGGCCCAAGTGGATGGAGTGGAGTGGTCGGACTGGTGGCGGTGGGGTCTGGGGAGGACAGGAACTGGGTCCGGACCATGTGCTGTGCTGCGGTTGATGACTTGCGCCGGGCCCAGAGACTGACTGACTCTGGGCTCCCTGGCAGTCCGACTTTGACTTTGGCACTGGTTAGACTGGCTGGCTGGGAATTTCGGGAGGGAGTCCGAGCAGGGTCTCTTCTGCGGTCTCTGCTGATTCGGTATTCGGTCTGGATTGGCTTTTGACTCTGGGACAGAGCTGGTTGGCGGTTTCCTGTGATGTTTGGTTACTTCATAGCCTGTTGCAAAATTAGTGTGATCAGAGCCATCAGATAACTCATGTCGAGTGGGGATGATGCTTTGACAAAGTCATTTCAGCTCTTAATGGGATTTCCGAAAAACGTTAGCAGAGGAAAGGGAATGATTTGAAGGCTGATTTAGATCGTTGTGATTCGGAGAGCTCAGAGAATTAACCCCTTAAATACCCTTAAACTAAGCCACCTAACACCTCCAATCTCTGGCAGTTTAAAAGACACAATTAGCTTTAATAGATTCGCGAAAAAATTAACATTTTTGATGTCTCTGATGTGACTCGGAGATCACTTGAGGTTCTTGATCAACGCATCTGTGTACTCGGAGCACTTGGCCTTCCCGCCCAGGTCCACGGTGCGGATGTTGTCGTCCTTGATGGTCTTCAGCACCGCATTCTCAATCTTGTCCGCATGCTCGTGCATCCCGATGTAGTGGAGCATCATGACCGAGGAGAGCAGCAAGGCCGTCGGATTGGCTATATCCTTGCCGGCGATATCCGGAGCGGTGCCGTGCACCGACTCGAAGATGGCCCCGTGCTCGCCCACATTGCCGGAGGGCGTCAGGCCCAATCCGCCGATCAGGCCGGCACACGAGTCCGAGATGATGTCCCCATACAGATTGGGCAGCACCAGTAGGTCAAATTTCTTGGGATCAATCACGAGGTTGAGGCACAAGGTGGTCATGTTCGTCTCCTCGAACTTGATGCCCGCCTTGTCCAGTTGGCTCTTGTACTTCTCGGCCATCTCCTTGACGCAGCGCAGGAAGAGGCCGTCGGACATCCGCATGACGCGTTTCTCGGCCACCACGGTCACCTTCTTGCGCTTCATGGCTATCGCGTACTTGAAGGCGTACTCGGCCACGCGGAGCGAGGCCTGCCGGGTGATCAGCTTGATGCTCTGCACCACCCCGTCGACCAGGGTGTGCTCGATGCCCGAGTACTCGCCCTCGGTGTTCTCGCGAATGGTCACGATGTCCACGTCCCGGTAGATCGTCTCTAAGCCGGGCAGCGAGCGGCACGGCCGGACGTTGGCGTACAGGTTGAACAGCTGGCGCAACGTGAGGTTCAGGGAGCGAAAGCCGCTGCCCACCGGGGTCATCAGCGGACCCTTCAGGCCCACCTTGGTGCGGTTCATGCTCTCGATCACCTCGTTGGGCACCGTCGTCTGGCCGTACTTGTTGGTCACCGGCGTAACGTCCACGGGCTCGAAGATCAGCGGGGCCCCCGCGGCCTCGAGCACCTTGATGACGGCCATCGAGATCTCCGGACCGATGCCATCGCCGGGCATCAGTGTGATGACGCGGTTTCCTGAAGCTTTCTGACCTCCGGGAGCCTTGCTTCCAGATCCGCCTTTCACTGGACCCTGGCCTCCAGATTTTGCAGGGGGCTTGCCTCCTGCAGGTGGCTTACTTCCTGTTGGAGGCTTACTAGGAGGAGGCGTCTTCGGAGGCGGCTTAGCTCCTGTGGGAGGCTTACTGGGGGGAGGTTTTTTCGGAGGAGGCTTAGCTCCTGTAGGGGGCTTACTGGGGGGAGGGTTTTTCGGAGGAGGCTTACTGGGAGCACGCGCTTTCGGAGGAGGTTTATTTCCAATTGGTGGTCTACTGGGAGCTGGCGTCATCGGAGGAGGCTTACTCCCGGCTGCCGGTGGCCTTTTATTTTTTTTTATGGATGTCTTGGTAGTTGTGGGACTCAAAGGAGAGCCGGTTTTTGCAGGTGGCTTATAAAATTTCGGCGGCTTGGTAGGTACTGTGACGCGGAAATTATCTCCAGAGGACTTATCACCTGAGGATTTATCTCCTGAGGATTTACCTCCAGAGCCTTTATCTCCCGGGGACTTACTTCCACTGCTCTTGCTTTCCTCCGGTGGACTCGACTTCCTACCCACGGGATCGTTCGATATCTCGTCCACAGCCAATGTGAAAGTGATTGTTTCCTGGGCCAAGCCTGATTTCCCAAAAGCTTCCGTCATATCTTCTTTGGTGTTCAGTTTTTCCTGATCTAGGTTCTTCAGGTTATCCTTTCCGTCTTTGGAAGATCTATCCGAGGCTTTTGGAGTCTGTGGATCCACAGTTGAGTCCTCAGTTGGTGGTTGAGGTGACTCTTTTGTGGATTCTGTCTTCGCAATCTTAACTTTTCCCGTTTGAGGTTTCTCTGAACGAGATCCCACGGGAAATCGTATGCCCTTTCCCTCACGGGATTCGATTACCGTATCTGTTTTAGGGGGTTCACCTGAGCTTCCATCCTTCGATGAGCTCACAAAGTGTCTCACTATAGAAAAGTTCTGAGGAATGCGACTGGGCTCGAGCACCTCGTTCCTTCCGGGAAAGTTTGTGTACTTTTCGAAGTGCTTCAAGCGTCGCCAGGTCACAAAGAGTGGCTTGGAGGCCTTGTCCACCATATGAAAGATCTTTACATTACTATGACATCCGACGACCTTGAAAAGATTGACGGACATCGTGCGGCTTGAATTTAGATGAGATTACTGCCAGAAAGTGTGTTGCTAAGATTTTCTGGGAACCTCTTCGAAATCCCAATGATCGATTTTTTGTGACATTTGGATCTAAGGCAAAATTGTTACCCTCAGAAACATTTTACTGCAGTAATAAAGCTTTGAAATATCCTATTAAGTTGTTACTTTGTAATTTCCAAGATCCTGAAACAAAGTTCCTATGACTTTCCCGCCATTACTCCTTGGAAACATTGTTAAAATTCATTTTCAAATGACGGAAGCCAACACTTGGCCAAAATCGCCGCGAGTTCCAGTTCCAATTTGCATAGCTTTTAGGCGCCGTTTTTTGTTAGTTTTTTATTTTTGCCAGCCGAGGCTTTGGTTTGCTTTGGCGCCACCAAGTTTGGCGACTGGCACCGTCGAAGAAGTGAAACTTTCTCGGCCAAAAAAAGCACGCGACAACCCTTTCGAGCGCCCAAAGGAACCAGGGAGAAGGGAGCTTCGAGTCTAGGACTCGTCGTCTCTGATTCGGTTTCGTTTTGTTTATTCCTATTTGGGTTAAGCTAATTAAATTACTTTTTCGCCTGCAATTTCATTTTGAAAATTTGTTTGCTTTGAAGGTCGACTTTCCCTTAATTGAAAAAGTTTCGCCTGGGCGCCTCGGCACCCTGAGAGAGCGAAAGATCTCTGAGCTAGAACTGGCAAATGATTTAATATGAAAATTTCTGTCATGTATTTAATTAGAGGAGAGTGCTCGGTTCGGTTTGGTTTGAGTTTCTCTCCACGGTAAACGAAATTAGCTGCGAAAGGCAATCAAATTATGCACAGAACCCAGTGCCCATAGCCCAGAACCCAGAGCCACAGAGCCACCGAGCCCTCGTTTTAATGGGCACACCTGCCGACATATATGCGACCGATCCGCCCCGACCGACCACGCCCCCGTCACACTGCCACACCGACACCGCTGTCATTCGGCATAATCATATTTCAACGGATTAGCATAATTTTAACCGAAAAGAAAAAATATTAATAACGAAAAGTGAATGGCGGAATGGCGGCTGGCGGTGGCATCGAGTTGCAGACAAGAGTGGAAGAGTGGAACTCGCCCTCCGTGTCGCGTTTTATTAAATTTTCCTACTGTTCTAGCGAAACCGAGCTCGGGCTCAGGCTCGCATTTATAATTCACGGGCATTTATATTCATATTTGGTGGATTTCTGTGTAGGGGGATTTTTCTGCTTTTGGATAGCCTTTGTTTTTGGCTTTTAGTTAGTCGCTCTCGCCTTTTGGCGTTGGCGTTGGCGTTGAGTCGCGCATTTAATCGTAAATGATTGATGATCTTGCGTTGGGGTTAACTCATCTAAAACAAACACTTTGCAGTCGGGTTTGGTCTCCGAATTTACAATTCGCCATGGGTCGCATCGCCAGGCAGTCTACTATAGTTGAATGCGCATTCGAGGGGGTTATATCACCCACTTACCGACACAGATACCCGATATCTGTATAGATAGTACATATATTGCTGTTTGTCCGGCAAAGGCAAACATTTTCGCAGATAACAGTTCATGTTTGCTCTCACATTCGGTTCGGAATACGCACCTGCAAATGGAGAAGAGCAAATAGATATAGGAAATTAGTCAATCAGCGGAGAGTGCAAATTGGAGTGTTAAAACTTATAGTCACGTACTAAAAATGTGAACTAAAGTGTGATAATTTTACGGAATATTACCTTAGCCTTGGGTTAAGTAATATTCTTAATGAGTAAAGTATTGCAATAATTTAAAGAAATTTTGGTTCTTTTATTTGCGTTCCACGAGTTATATAGATAGTTTGGACCATTTTACAATTATTTTCACTTATTTAAGAAAATAAAATATACTGGAACATAAATTCCCTAGAAATAATTTCCCTTCTTTTCTCAAATATTCAAAAGTTTAATAAAAATGACTTAAGTGGTTCAGATGATCAGACTAGACTCCTTAGCTTCCCACCTCTAAAGTTTTTGTAAATTTACTTCAAATTACTTATAATTTGATAAGAATGGATTTAGTAAATCAATTAGAGATTTAAAAGTAACTCTAAGAGTTTTCTTAGCTTAAAAGCTATTTTAAATCCATTGAACAAACTCAATAAAATATTTTGCAATTTATTTAAAGGCTCAGAGAAAAGTAAACAGACTTGTGGCTTCTTAGACCTCCATTCGAAAGTTGTTTCTCCCTTTTTAATATATACATCCACTCCATTGGCACCCTCAACACATATTTAACACTTTTGTTATTTGTTTGCATTTACTTCTACTTTTGTTTATACTTTGGCTTAGTGTGCAAAAAAAAAAGAAATATAAAATAAAATAAAGAAGAGGAAAAAGCTGGCCAAGAACGAAAGAAACTGCGGCCAAAGTCAATAAACCGTATAAATGTACAACAACAAATAGAAGCAGGAATAAAGAGCCGAGCAAATAGGCGAACAAAATAAAAATAAAGGGAGCGCACCGAATGAAGTCAAGATACTCGAAGAAAAAGCCTGGCTTAGGCAAAGCTCTAACACGAGAAAAGAGCAAGAACAAATCAAAGTGCCTTCGGTCATTTTGGGTACAAACAAAACCAAAAATCATTCACACATATGCCGGTGTGTTTATATTTTTATTGGGGATTTCTGGGGATTTTGTTGTTGCGGCTGCGATAACAAGACAACAAGACCGCCAACGCCATATTAGCCGGGCTTTCAAGGCACTTAGGACCCAAAGAGTCCAAAAAAAAGACTGCCAAAATATATACAGAAATCAACGAAGGCAATTTGCTAGCCTTTTGGCTCAGTGGAGGGCTTTTCATTCCTTTCATGCTTGCGTCCGTCCATGTTCGACTTTTGTTGTTGCTCGTCATAAAGTGATTTATGGGCTTTAGGTGCAAATAATTGATTTATGCGCGGCTTCGGACATTGCGCAATGTAAATACGAGATACGGATGGCAGGCGAACTCGCAGATACACAGAAATGGGATGGATGGCCGGCGATCTTAGCAGAAGGCTGTCAAAATATAAAATGCTAAGGTATCTTGGCCAAAAAAGGTGGCAAGAGTGTTTACCATCAGATACTTATCCCATTACACGCTCCATGAGCCATAGGTAACGCCACTCGGAGCGGAAATGCTATGTATCTGTGTCTGTATCGGTATCTAAATCTGCGTTCTATTCCGATGCTGTGCACACTTCACTAGGCATTAACCTCTACCTTTTCCGTGAACATAACAATCCGAAATACAGAATAAGGCACAACAACGCGCCACTGGCATCCATGAATCAAAAACACACAAAAACTAAAGATTCCGGCGACGTTTGTATCTCACATCCACCAAAAGCCCACAGCGAGTGTGCGTTGTGTGTGTGTTCATTGGAAAACAACGATTACGCGGCACAAAAGACATGGACAAACAATGAACCCGAGCAGCAGCCCAAGAAGTCGATGATGGAGATTCCACAGAGGGAGTATCTGGAAGATACAACCGTTCTGTGCACGAGGGGTTAAGTGTCGGTGAGTAAGTCGTCGGCGAATTCGGCTTTGACTTTGCTTCTGCTCCTGCTGCATCATGGTTGCATAAGCAACACTGACCAAAGCAAATCGGTCAAAGTGAGTGGAAAATTGTATCGCCTGACCCTCAAAGATGCAGATGCACAGCGGAAAATATGTATTATAAGATCTGCTCAAGGATTACAACTCAATTTAATTGTCCCGAATTCCCAGTTCCTATTGGTATCCCGCTGCAATTTCTTTCTGTGCACAGATACAATTGGTGTCTGCAATCGCTGGCGTTTGTTTGTTTGTTTGATGAATTTTCTTGTGAGTGTTTAAAAATAGCTGCTGGCAGGTACAAAGCGTGAGATACAAATGTATCTACTACCTGTCCGGGCTGCTGCCTGGGCGAATTTCACACATTTTATGGCTCTCAGGGGCGCATCCAGCAGACACAGGGGCCAGCGCTAAATATTTAATTCCTGGCTCTCTTATCGCCGCCCTGCAGGTCGGTCGTCTTATCGAAGAGTCGATGCATTCCAGCGCTATCTTTATCTTGCCTAGAACGAGTTCATGTCCAAGCGGAAGAGCCCAACAAGTTGACAACTTCCTCTGGACAAGCTCGAAGTATGTTAACTTAATTGCGACCACTTTGGCTCAATTCTAATTAAAATGTGCGGACAGCGAGCCAGCAGCGACCTTTGGTAAGTGAAACACAACCCAAACAGGTTCGGGCATGAATGAAAATGAGATATGGATACACCGAAAAAATTGTCACTACTGCTGGTCAGGTTTATTATGTAGAAGGCCTTGTTCCTGGAAATCGTTTTGTTCCCTCAATGGAGCGGAAAACACACCTGAGAGAATGAATGGATGATAGTTAGACGACGATGAGATATTCCAGCGATTTAAATACGAGCAACATCTGTGTCCGTGGATCTCTGAGAAATCCCAGATACGCTCGTGCAAGAAGCCAATCAATGACATCATTCCGCCTTCGAAACAGCGAACTGAAATTAAACAGAACTCGAACAGAACCGAGAACCGGAGTCCGAACCGAGGCACACTCGAACTGCCTTTTGTATTGAGGTCAAATGTGTAAAAACACAAAATTAAAGCAAACATTAAGAAAGTAGATTTTTGTGCTTCGGTGTCTGTGTTTTTCGTCTTCCAGTTTTATAAATGCGTGTGAAATCGATGGGCTCAGACGCCCAAACACATAGGCGTCGTTAATTTTAATTGAAACTAATTAGCGCAAATATATAAAACCTAAAATGGTTTTGGGTTTTTATGCCCTCTGGGCGTGTTGTAATATCAGCAATGGATTGGAATGTCGATGAAGACCTCTCGGACATAAAGCAGAAAGAGGTATGTTTTAATTTATGAGAGCATAAAATGTTTCACCAAGATTGATGATTGATCCCATGCGTAGGAAGCGGCTTTTATATCTAATCAATATTGAAGCTCGATTCTGTGATAAGATGCTTATGTTTGGCCCAATAACTGACGGTTGTTGTCTTTGAGACCTCGCTCTGATGAATGGTAATTTTTCCTCATTTTTCTTGTAGTTTCGATTAACTCTTGAACGGTGATTCATCGACTTATTTTACAGACTTCTGTAAGTGCCTTTCCCACGTTGCCTTGCTGCTTTTCCAAAGTATTAAACAAAGACGTGCCGGATTGAATGGCGATTAAGCCAACTTTCCGGCCACTAGACTCCATTTCCCACTGGGCGCGGAGTGGAAAACTCATTTCTAGCCATTAAGCCGCTGGACCAAACCTTCGTAAACTACTTAAAACGCACTCGTAATTAGTTTTTCGTCCAGCACCAAATCAATTAAGAATTTGGTCTGGCTTAGAGTTTAATTGATCGCCCTTGGAGCGGAGAAAGAGGCAGCCGGCAGAAGGCAAGTCGGCGGCAATTAAATTCAACTGAAAAGAACTCAAAACTTAATTGATGAGATAAGTTGGTGCGCTCGACCGGAGGTGGGAATCGATCCGAAAGGGTAGCTCAGGAACCCAAACACGGACTGTGCGGACTGCAACTGGAACAGAGATAAATTTTTAATTATCCACCAGATATGTCGAACAAAAGCGAAATACAATCAGCATGTATCTCATGAATTAAACAAAAAGCGAGAACGAGTTCCTTGGGCCATTGGAATTTCGCTGACGAACTTTACGATCGGCTCGACATAAATGTTATAGATCGTATTTGGTTCTGCTTGATGGCCTCAGCTTTAGCTACTTATTTTGATGAATTTGCCTAGCCAACTTTGAACGGCTTTATGTCCGCAGTTAAGCCTTAAGTGGAGTTCTATGGATCGGAATGGAACTTAAACTTTTAATTGGCAAATTGAAACGCCAGCGGGGCTTTGAAGTCTTCCTGCAGCGCCGTAATGATCCCTCGTAGGCAGGGGTATTTGTGCACTCTTTTTCGAGCTAATTAAAAATGTAAGGGGACCAGCTCCTTATGAAGACATAACCCGGCGAACCAACTAACCAACCGAACCGCCCACATCATAAAAATCCGTTTGAAAAAGTTGTTTGCAAGCAGTTTTCTCCGCTGCAAACGAGTCACGTTTGCCTTTGCCTGTGCCTTTGCCTTTGCCTTCTCTATTTGCACTTTTCACTTATCTATGCGAGCGTATAGAGATACGCGGATACACGAGCTCATATCTCATAGTTTGCTCTAATTTCTGTTGCGAGTTGCTTAAATATTTAGTAACACGCCCGGGGCACTCGAGCCCACCTTGCAGGCCGGCAGATACAGATACTCCGCACACAAACAGATACAGCGCGATATGATTAGATACTGTAACTACGACTTCCTGTTCGTCCGTTCGCTCGCTCGTCCGTCTTTTGTAACGCCAACATTAATGCTCATGTTAATGGCCCCAAAGTATGTATGTTTTTGCTCCGCTCCGAATTTATTCTCCGCTTTTTTCCTCGGCCCAGAGCAACTCAATTAGCAGTCGGTCGGTGTGCGCAATTAAATTAAAATTTAATTTTATGTCGAGCGCCTCCACGCAGTGGCAAAGGTACTCGCGGGCACTGCAGAGAATCCCCTTCGAACCGAAGGAGAAACATTTATCGTATGCATGACACCGACATGAGATTAGCATCACAAACAGCACATAAACGTAAAAGTAACACACACGGCCAGAGCAAACAGAAAGAGATACAGCTGGAGATGGGGCCGGCGATACAGATAGAGTGCGGATACAGATACAGATACTCGGTACATTGGTACATTCATACATTGGTACATTGGCGGGGCATAAATAACTCGGAGGCGGAGGGCGCAAGTGGAACTATGCAAACAGTAAATAAATGTCGAAAACAAAGTTCGGCATACTTAAGCAGGAGCAACGACCAGGCAGCAGTTGCACAGGGAGAAAACTCGCAGGCACTTTGTTTGATTTTGTTTAATACCTTTTACCTTATAATTTTATTAAATAATGAACTCATTATCCATGATAAAGCTACTAATATCTAATTTATTGAATCATTATTGGGACTATTATAATTAAAATTAAATTTAAGGAAAGGATTAACTTATATAAAATTAAATATAGGTAGTCCTGCCAGCTGAGTTTTTGTATTTCCAAGCCTAGCTAATTACCACTTCCAAAATACTAATTTTTTTAATAAACAACAGCCTTTATTTTTTTTCAAATTTAAGAGTTTTTCTCAAGTGTTCATCCATAGAAATGGCTACAAAGAGACGGCCATAGGTGCTGATCGGAGATACAAGTGCGGGCATTAGCCAAATTGAAATTCCTCGGGGCAAACGCTAATAACTTGCAAGTTCCAAGTTCCAATCGCCGTCAGCAGCTCAATTGGGCGGGCATTCAGGTGGATAAGTCCCCGGAAGACAGACACACACACAGCCAAGAACATGCACTTGTAACTTTAAGTTGGTTCTTCACACTTTGAGGCCATGCGGCAATGCGGGCGGCTCAGCAATGTATCTCATAGATACCTCTCGCAGCCTACCTACTACCTGCGTGTGTGGGAAAGAAGCCGAGAAGCGAGAACCCAGAACCCAGAATAAGAACCGGCAAGAGGAAAAACAAGCCCAGAGTGAGAGAGACTCGAGACTGCGGACAGGTAAGCATTGTTATTGCACATGGCAAACTTGCAACATCATCGCCAGATACCAGATACACTGGCACTCGCACTCGAAGTCGGAGTCGGATTCGTATTTGTATTCCAGGCGGTGTCTGGATGTGTATCATGTAATTGTGCGTAAACGCGTAAATACCGAGTCAAGGTCGGTTAATCAATAATAATTATTTTTCACTCAATTACACGACTCTCCCTCGATACATTCGCTCTTTTTCGGCTGTTTTGTGATCTTATCTTTTGTTTGGCTTTACGTTTTCTGCTTTTCTGCCTTTCGTTTTCGGGTTTCTGACTCGGTTTGCCCGCACTCAAGTGTGAAATATGCATAAACAAAAAATATGCCATCGCGTATCTGTATCTCATGGATATCGATATAAATACACGCAGCCTTCACACAGTTTGGACTCGGAGATGCGTGCCACTTGATATGGCACCGCCGAGAAATCAGAATACCAAATGACGCTGCCAGTGCCAGTGCCACAGCCGCAGTTACAGATACAATCGCCTCGTGCACAGATGTATCTTTGCATCTCTGCGAGATGTAATGAACCTGCCTGTGCCGCCACTCTCTGTTTCTGCAAAACTTTATCCGCGGCCAAGTCGAAAACTTTTCGATTCGACGAGGCGCTGCTCAACGCGCAGCGCTCTTCTAATTGCAAACGGCGCCCGGCCTTTCGGTTCGCCTTCGAGTGGTCATAGTTCGCCTAGCCTCGGCTCGCCTCGCCTCGCCTCAAGTGGATGCCCATTCCGGGTCCCAGGCAGTTCAATGGATTTGCATATGCTTCTAGTTTCTGGCGGGGATGGGGAGTGGAGGAGAAGAGCGATTGCAGCTGCGGGATGCCAAAACTTTGGCTGCCGCGCAATTTACTTGATTGAAGTATTTACGAGGACTAAACTTGAGTCCTGCATTTCTTGACAAAAGCAATGTGGATATTTAAATACGGTTGGAAAGATTTTTCGGTGGCAGATACTTTGATTAATTACATATTTTTCAAATTTATACCTTCTTTTGGCATTAAAAACATATTTTTAGTCTTATGAAGATCACTGATTTACTATAAATAAAACAATATTTACAGCCATGAACTGAGGGACGCGTATATAAATCTTGCTTATTTAAAGTTTAACATATTTCCATTAATTTTAAACTATATTCATTAGTACACTTGTAAAGTTAACTTATGAGAATTTTCTCTGTAAGACTTTAATTGTAAGAATTTCTTGCTTAAGAAGAAGACCCATTAGCAAAGCAAATTTCTATTAACAATCTTAAGAATACCTTGTTGTGACCTTCTAAAGTCGTGAACCTTTAGGTATTTTTAAAGTTAAAAATCAACATGTTTCATTTATTAAGATTGAAACTAAGTGAGGGTTCCTTCAGAAATGCACAACTATTGAATTTTCTTGTCTTAAAAATATTTATAAAATATATTTAATTTCTTGTTGTAACTTAAGCAAGTACTAAAAAGGAAAACAATTGTAAGTAATAAGTTTGATGGAACCAATAAGCCAAAAAGTAATAACAATAAGTAACGAAGTAATTTTCTTTTAATGATTATAGTTTGTGGAGGCTTTTTACCTAAAAACTTGACTATTAGCAGTGAGAATTTTCTCAGCTATTAAAATAATTATGACTTTCTTGTTGGGACCTAAATGTTTTCAAATTATCCTGAATTATCGAATTGTCAATTAGTTAAATTATAAACACGAGGAAAATTAAAAAAAAGTTGGAAAGCTTTAGCCTATAATTAATTCAATAGCAGCCATATGAGAGCGATTTAAAAATCTTAGAGAATTTCTTTTGAGACCTTTTAATTATGGGAACTTCTTGCCACAAGAACTAAGACTATCTTTGCTGTAATTCTCATCGGTAAATTCCAGCTTGTCATGTTTTGCAAGGGAGTCGCGAGTGAAGAGTCGAGTATCGTAGGAAGTATCATGGCAGTGTGCGAACTTTACGTTACCTTTCTCGTTGTGGACTCCACTCGACTTGATGTCGATCGATTCGAAGTAATTCTTGACGGCCTCGCACTGATGCGCCGCTTCCAGCGCCGCCGATGTGGCGTCCTTCGCCCGCGAGTCCCGCTGCAGGCGACGCCGGTGGTGCGTGGAGGCGCTGTGCTGATGGTGCTGGTGGTGGTGGCCACCCACTGCTCCGCCGCCGCCCGCCTCCAGGTCGCCCAGGTGCTTGGCGGCCGTGAGGCCGCAGAGCAGGGTCAATAGCAGGAGCATCTGCATCCTGGCCGCCATTTTCGATGGATGTGGATGGATTCTGCGTCACGGGCTGCACGATGATGCGGCGAACTCGGTTGGCTGTGATTTCAACCCAACTTCTCTTGTATATTTTTCGTATTTTCTCTTTGTATTCTTCTTATTTCTTATTTCTGCATGCTGTCTGCGGAACAGCTGTTCGCGGCCAACAACCAACACACTCACAGCTGCACTTGCCGGCTAACACACACACACATACAGCGAACACACACAGCTAGCACACTCGCGCACACACTCGCACCAAAACAAAAGGCCCCAAAAACACGCGTGAGCAATAAAAGTGGTAGTAAACGTGGGCCAAACAAGCAGCCGGCGGCGAGAGTGGGCAGCACTTTTGCGGCAGTTTGCTAATTTTTTTGCGGACAATATTTCGCTGCTTTCGAGGGGGTATTTATTCGCGGAGGGCACTCAGTCGGTGACTTTCCGTGACATAACCAGAACACACTAAACAGTACTCAATTCCTTAGACAATTGATATGCAGCGATTGGCTTCGGTTTCTATTGCGTTTCTCTATTGCTTTGTATTTTTAGCACCGGCGTGCACAGGTCGAGGAGATGCACTCGCACTTTGCATTCGCATTCGCATTCGCATTCGCAATAGCTGGCGAGTCTCGCCTCGAATTTCTCAAGATTTTCCGCGCGCGCAACGAACCTTCCACGACGAGCGACCCGAACAGTTTGACCATCAGCAATCACCATCGCCATCGCCAGCGCCGTCGACATCAACCATCCGCCCCGTGAGTGCACGAAGCGCGCTCTTGAGAGCCGACAGCACTCGGCGCTAAGAGAGCCGGCCGAACGCCCTCGCACATGCCGCTCTCTTGCGGGGCGAAAGAGAACAGCGAACGGCAATCAGATGTTGGCACAGTGGTGCAATATGCCGGATAGGGGGTTAAAATTAATACGTAGTGGAATGGGACACTATCAGGTATTTTTTGTAGAAAAGTATGCCAAATGAGCTTCAGTTTATTGAAATGAAGGCCTTAATTTTTGGATATTAGAAACTAAGTCGTTAACACCATACATTTTATAAATATCAAAGAGAAACTTATTTGGTTTATCAAATAAATACATTTTCCTTCTCTGCAATTCTATTTCACTTAATCTGTATAAAGTCTATGAACAAAATCTTGAATTTATCTAATGTAAAGGTGCAACAATAATGAAATAGGAATTCTCTGAGTTTTGATTGTTCCATTAGATCTTATGTTATTTTACAATTTCCGTAAAATAAAAATAATATTGTTAAGATGATCTCTTACATTGAATGTATAATATTTACTTCAGAATGTTTATGTAAAAGTGTAAGAAATCAAATAATATTGTTAAATACGTTGCAATAAGTATATTGGATTTCTATTAAAATTAAGATCATCATTATTTCGTAGCTTAGATAAATCCATCCTTCTTAGAATTTCGTATATCCTGTTCAGCCCTAATAACATTAATCATTTTAAATATTAGCTAAATTGATAAGATCCGACATTCTTCAGAGTCGATTAATGTTTCGTTTTCTGCCACCTGTGAATCATCGATTTGTGACAGTCTTGCTTATTGTCTTTCCCTGGCTAGTTGCCTTAAATATTTATTCAAATTCCCGAAATGCTC
>VNKF01003826.1:0-20375 GCA_008044355.1 Drosophila lacteicornis
TAACAAGCGTGCACTTCATTCGCCCATTTCCTTTGATTCCTAAGTTGGGAATACTGTTGAGTGTTTTATGTATGATTTCGTTTCCGTTTCCTTCCATTCTTATTTACGATTGTTTTCTGGGTAACAACTCTTAACTGATTCAATTGGTGTTAGCAGACGAAGTCCTTATGTACTTAGGTTCATTGTCATTCAATTAATTAGACTAAGGTAAGTGCGACAATTCGTAAACTCGTATTCGTTTTCCTTTTGTGTGGTAATCTTGTAATAAATTTGTATTCATGAACTACTCTCTACCTTCTCTCCACCACCGATAAACAAAAACAACAACCATTTTCGATAACTCTCGCTCTCTTCTTCTCTCAAAAAAAAAAAAAAATACCCTCTTGTTCCCTGTAAATGTAAAGTCTGACAAATCTGTAAAATCTGTAAAATAGTCGTCGGTATTACAAGAGACTTTCCAACACTGGAGGCTGTACGGCTCTTACACAAGATCAGAAACTATAGTGATTATGGTGAAAATTCGATTAGGTTTAGGGGGTGTTCTTAGGCTTACATTTTCGAATGATTTTCAATATATATTTTTTAATTACAAACTCACATCAAACTCACCCACTGCACCCTTATTTACTAATACTAATGCCTATGATTAACTATACATGATAATAAACACTAGAACATAAAACTGTGCTTGTGAAACTAATCACTCATAATAAAGTAAATAATAGTAACTAAACTACAACCAAACCAAGTAAAATATCTACGTTAAATGGACGAGAAACAACAAATACAGAACTTTTTCCCTCTCGTTTACTCTTTCCTTTCAATGTGTGTACTATATGTATTTTACACACAATACCGAACAACGTATGTAAAATATATATATTGCACATATACTGCATATGTATGTGTATTTCTTCCGCACTGAACTCTACATCTTTGCCATCTTGCTATCCTTGTCACACACTGTCTACCCATGATCTACTAACTCTAACTTTATCTCTAAGGCTGACTCTAACCGTGACCTTTACTCTCTGACCGAAACTCGACCCGACAACACTCTGCTAGATATTTATTATTTATTTACAAGTATGATTTTCACGATATGAATGCCATTTTTAGGGCCGCGACTGTAGTATTATCCACATGCATATTTTACATTACAGTTAAAGTTACAGTTACAGATACAGCTACAGTTACAGCTACAGTAGACATGTTACAGTACATGAGCGTCCATAAAAATACATATACATACCAGTTAACATACCTAACATTTGTAGTCTACTCTACAAAATATGCTTATTTATTGCTGTTTCCATACTCAATTTCTTTTACAGAACTGAAAAATCAAATAGAAACGCAAGTAAATGAGCTAAAAACTCAAATAGAGGGAAAATGTGTCATGCAGTGATATGTCAGTCATCGTAATATGAAAAATGATAACGAAAAATACGCATAATACAAAACAATAAATAATAATACAAAAATAACCAATGAAAGCAAATATTTAACTCGTCTTAAAATTGAATAACTGTTAATAAGCGATCTGTTAAGTTATATCATTGGAACAAACCATAAAAAAAACTAACTTACTGTAAACCCCGCAGTAATAATTCGGAAAAGAAACCCTGTCGGATCTCTATATAAAATTTCGTCAAGCCTATAAACTGATAAATCCCATAATAAAACCCGATAATAATGAGAAGCAGATTTCCGAAATCTACATAAATGCGAACAGGACGGTGAACGTGAACTCCTAATGACTTTTAGAGTAGCTAAAGCTAAAACACGCATTATTTAACAACAAAAAGAAATCAACTATAGTAAACGCCTTTAATAATATTCAAATAACTTTGCTTCGACGATAATGTAATATACTCAATTCCAATATGCTATACACAACCAACGTTCTTTAGTTGATAACATACCATAAAATAATAATGAAAGAAAGCAAAATAACAAAGAATTAACGAAACTATCGAATCGGCACACGATGCAGTGCGAACCCAAATAGAAACAAATAATTATAGTACGAATAACTAAAACAAAAACAAAAAGAAAAAACCAAAAAACAAAAAAAATTAAGCGTATGGTGCGACAGAGGAGGTTGCTGATTCATGTCGAACCATCGAAGTATGTTGCTGAAATCCCTTTGGACCTTAAATCCATCTAATTATATATCATTATGAGTATAGAAAGATTTTGAATTCAATCGGCGAATATGTTGAAATTATCACTCCCAATATGTATATATATGCTATATATATATATATATATATACGCCCGTTGTGTACATATGTACATTGAGTAAATATGCGAAAACACTTGCAAACGAATTGACTGCAGATACATTGAAATTATTGCTGATTTACCTACTGACCTTCTACCAAAAAACAAAAGGAATACCGTTTCAGTCCGAGTTTGCTTTTGAAAAATTCAAGATTCAAGACAAAACATCTTTAACAGCTGTTACATTTTGTTTCTTTCCTATACTAAAAACAACAACAACAACAACATACCCACACTACAATTGAGAATTTCAAACTCTTTGAGATAGTAACTGATCTCTCTGATTGATGCTTCTGAAATGTAAGTAAACAAGCTACCTATTTACCTTTACGCAAATATATATATATTATATACATGGGCTTCAGTTTCATTTCCCATTATTTTGAGACATTGAGTTTTCGGTTAAGTAGGAGATATTGTCCAACAATATTTTACAGATACATAAATAATAAACAAACTGTAGTCGAAGGAAAATAGCTTATAAGAAGAGACGCTAGGCAGTTCTAGAGCATAATGCTGTGATACATTTTAGCATACATTTTTCACCAAGTAAGCGCACACACTGGGCGAGTCCCAGCAGCCAGAACCCAGAACCCAGAACCCAGAGCCTCAGAGAAACTGGAACAGAACTAAAAAACATGCATGCAATTCGGCATACAACACAAGTGTATATAAGTACTGTCCATCGAATACATCGAATACCCTTTACAATGCCAGGACGAGGCTCCGCCTGGTCATCGATATCCGTTAGCAGTGTCCGCTTGTGAAGGGTAGGTACTCCTCCATTGCCATACATTCATTCTTTCGCCATCAAGAGCCGTGCCGTGCCACCAAAATTGTACATACAGACATATACCGAGTCCTGCAAGGACACACTGAAAGCAATATCGTATGCATGGATGTTCTCGTACATAGGAGCGAGCCCTTCCCGTACCATAAATCGAGGCATTTCCCTAGCGTTAGCCATTAGCTATTAGGTTTCGATGAAGTGCGATCTCAATCGCGAGTGTGCCAGGCATGGACTTCAGTTTGCATCCGATTTGCGACGTGAACGGCTCGCTTGTGTGTTATCAATATAAACATACAAACAAATATATACTCGTATATAATCACTCGACTAAACACAACAACAAAAGTATTTACTGTGCCACAGACAATGCCCTCTCCCTGATTACGGCGACAATCCGCTAATTAGCATACTTAGTATATGCCTTAGTTGTTATCCTTTCGGAACTACATACATAAGCTATCAGTGGGAAAGGACATTTGTGCTCCGGCCCAGACCGGAGCCCTAGAGCTAATAGAAAGTCACTATATATTAATCATACAAGTAAACCAATCTAACTATACATATATAAGAATAAATGTTTTAATCACACTGCATTCTATATATATATATATCTCTCTCTTTCTTTCTCTGGTGTCTCTCTCTCTCTCTTTCTCTTCTTTTGATTTACAACACTCTCTCTCTCTTTTTAAAATCTTTAATCTGCGCCACTTCTCTACTCTGCCTCAAAAATTCTATATCTGAAAAACATCAACAACAACAACAACAACTTGAACAACATTGCAAGAACACAACTATTATAACAACATCAACAACTCAACAACTCCAACCAATTCTTCACAACAACTCCAACAACAACGACTTGATGATCCCTCTCTCAGACATGTACTCTCGGTGTTTTTATAACTGATATATATAATATCATCCAGAACCAGAACAAAAGCACAAGAAACGCCTACAGCCTACAGTACAAGAACAACAACAACAACAACAACAAGAACAAGAACAACATCAACAACTACATCAACAACAGAAGTATCTAAATAAATATATGTATTATACGAGATGAACCCAAGTAAACCTACAAACGACATGCAAGAAACAGCATCCATCGCAAAGTTCTCTACCATATTTCTGAAAGTTGTGAACCCATCAAGCCCATAAATATACTTACACAAACATATAGAGTCACATGCATTTAAATAGCTAAATATATAATACATATGGTGTTGTAAATGCTTTAAAATATATGTACAGAACCAAATAAATACCAAAGAATACATCCGAGTTCAATAAGTTGCCATATAGATCAAAAATAGCGAACAATACACTGTATCTAAAACCAATATCATCCGCATAGGATTCAAAGATCTTTCAAATTTAACGAAACAATAAATCGAATCAAACTGTCAGTTCAAAGTAATCTTCATAATCTTCTCAGATACAAATGCTGTCTCAGTTTTTAACTCTTCTCTATGCATATCGGCAAGACAGCAATAAAGTTGTACGGCTCAACGCCTCTCTCTGTCAATCTAATAAAGCAATCCTCTAGTGCCCCCTCGCTCCATAGGAAGTCAGGAACGATTGAACTAAACGAATGAAATGATGAATGCCTTAACGTGGCTCAGACGACTAGACGACTAGACCGGTCAGTCCAATGCGTGAGCAATTATATGATGATATGATGATATGATGATAAGTGGTGATCATACTACCATAGGGAATGGAACTTACAATCCCAAAACTAACTCTACTAGCTTTGTTTCCTTCTATCTATCGCACTCCTATTGCAGAATCGGAATCCGTATAGCTCCCATAGTTAACGCTATGATATTTTCCAAACTCAAATCCCCAAATCTATCAGATCTATACAGTAATGGCTTTCTAAATACTTATAGAAAATGTTTACCTAGATTCTACTACTATATCTATATTGCGTTTTTCTCTCAGATACTTATATGATGTTATAACGGTGACTTTAATTGTTTATAATATATGGAATAAACATTAAAAAACGACAACAAACAAAACAAACTTGAAATATATTCTTCAACAATCATAACCGAGTTTTTAACGTAATCATAAATGTTCGAAATGTTAAATGGTTCAGCCGATGTTATTTTCATTTGAAATTTGTTAATATTGTGTTATCGTTAATATTATAGTTATGATAATGTAATTATATGTATATCAGAAAGTTCACATGAAAAACCACAGATAATTACACAATATTATCTATATGTATATGTATATGTGTAACTTAATAGGGAAATGAATTTAAAGAGAAACAACAGACAAAATTTATAAAGAATAATGTTGAAAAGAATACCATTCAAGTCATTATTAGATGTGAAAGACGTTCTATACACACCAGAAGAATAAACCAAAAACCAAACAAAAAACAAAAAACAAAACAAAACAAAAAACTTAAGACAAGCGTTAATAGTTGATTAATTATATTGTTACTTTGAACATTTAATTAAAAACAAACAAAAGAAGGTATAATAAAATGAAATATATATATGTATAAATATATATGAGAAAACACAACAATACATTTGGTTTTAATTCCCAGCCGGCCATGGCCAGGCCCTCATCTCCAGGCACCCAGTGTTACCCCCACACAACCCGAATATATACCCAAATATACACTCGACTCTCTCCTCTCTCTCTACCTGCCTGATATATCTGATATAGCGAACTTGATTTGGCATGACTGTTAGACTATGTTTTATATCTATGTGTACGTACCTCTCTTTCCGTCTATACATGTATCTCTCTGTCTGTCTTTATCGATCTGTCTGTCCACCTATGTATGTGTCTACCTCTGCTCCTCCTCCATGTGTGTGCCAGAACAATCCATGATACCAGATACCAGATACCAGATACCAGATACCAGATAGATACCAGTACATCCATGAGTTTCTACATGCCAGAACTCCATACATATTATGTATCTCAAAGGGGTGATGCCGTCTATATTGTTGTCTCTATTGTAAGATCAATCTGCATTTGTCAAAAATAAGATTTTGACTGCTTCGAGTAAGGTAAAGGTGAGTTGTCCAGGTAAAGTCGGGCACGTCTGGGTGTTATGGGATCCAAGGAGCGTAAGTACTTGCATTCTTATGAATAAACTTTAGACTTCCTTAGGCTAACCTTTGGTGTTGTGTACTTCATGATCCCGAGAAAAGGTAGGTAATGGCGTTGCTTGTCTATTTCGTGCTCTCCACACACCTACCACACCCACCACATCCACACACATCGATATGCACGCACATCCACACACACCTCCAACGCTACATCCCGAAAGACAACCCAGTTTAAGACCACGGCGAATTGATAACAAAAAAAAAGGATTCCATTAGGGAATATTTTATTATATTCTTTGCTTAATCACTCAGAGGGAAAAAAAAAACAAATCAAAACGAAACTTTCATTTCTATATTTTTTTATTCTAACCTTCTGTTCTTTTTTACGCAGTTTAACAGTCCATTTTGTAGGCCGTTTTTCTAAGTTCAATTATTCAAGCCTTACTTACACTTGGTTCTTGTGCAAATTAACTGATTTCGTCTTGTTTGTACTTTCAGCCAAATTGAAAAAACGTCTTAGTGATGCTTTTAGAAATTGCCCATTGAGAAACTTGTTCTGAACCCACAGAACCTTTTGGTTCTCCCCCAAAGATCAGAGTCCAAGCGGCGATTCGGTTTCGGTTTCAGATAACAGAGATTAAATACCGACTAGTTATCGGTCTTCAACGTGCATTACCTGCCAGCTCCTGCTCCACCCAGGACATTCCATTGGCGGCTATAGCTATACTAGCTTGTGTGTAAACTAGGTTTGCATCCAACGACTTCTATATCCAGACACACGCACACATATACCCACTGATTACTGATTATTGATTAGCCCTATTGCCTATATACATATACATATTGTAACAACCCAACTGTACGACGATTTTACCGTTTACCGGGTCCCCTCTTTGAGAAAGTTGTAGAAGAACCCCAGGAAGCCCAGGAAGCGCGAGCAACCGCATTTTAGTATTTAGCACGTTTGCAAAATGTTGGATATCTGAGTAGAGAAGGTAGTGAGAACACGACACCTTAGACATTTAAGTTGAGCCCTAAGCAACGCACATTGATGCAGTTAGTTCCTTTGTACTCTCGAGAGACGATAGGCGGAAGAAGGACCTATTTAGTTTGCATTAGAAGATAGAGCAGGATAGTGTTTGCTGACGACTAGAAGGAATCATTATTGAAACCAAATGTGAAATCAGAAATGAATCAACAACGACACTAGTTTAAATCGAATTAGAATAGCAAATTCGCCGCATACCAATATGTCTTTCAAACGGCGCCCCCCTAGGAGGGCGCCGCTCTTTCAGAATATTTACGAACGAGTAAACGTAGTAGATGATGGCTCAAAATGTTTTTGTTGTTTGCCAAAAATAATTCATAAGATTTTCAAAGTACCTGAGAAATTCCACTGACCCTGCTGGAAGTATTAGGTTAAGGTTCTTCGAATTACATATATCACGCATTGCTGAGTGCAGACGACTTCCGATATACTTGTACTTACAACGACGATATCTGCATGTTTCCTACATATATTTCACATTTTCTTGAGAATAACTACTACCTACCTACGTACAGATATTTCCGGAAGAATAAACTATAGGTCTGTCGGCCCGCCGATGCGATAATATCTTTTCCAATGCTTGCTCGAAGCAATTAAATATCAATTGTAGGGGCTAGCAGTCCCCGCTCTCACTTAACGATGACTTACATTATTTTCAAAGATGGCTTGGAAAAGATACAATACGTTTTTACGTCAATCATTTAAATATAACAATCATATCTAAACCTAAAGGATTTCGTGTCTTAATTTTAAATATTACATGATTTTACAACTTAAACGAAGATAAAGTTAAGATGATACTTCGAAAAGAAAGGCAAAAACCAAAAGCAAAACGCAAAAAAAAAACAGAAACAATGAAAACAAATAAGAGAAAAAGTAATTTTAGCCTAAGTATATATAATTTACATACCAACATGACCGACTGAAATTATTGTTAAAAGTTTTATGAACTATACTTGCATATATACATATATTGATATGATCAAGTAAAATAATAAATAAAGAAATATATATACAAGAAATTCATGATAATATATTAAAGTTTCTATACCCCTAATCAATCATAAATTTGCGATCCAGTATATACATGCGAACCTAACTATAAAAATAAAGAATAAAGAATAAAGAATAAAGAATATAGAGGATGAAATCAAATTTTAAAGATGCCGCGTCAAGTTAGTTATCTAGGATCATATACAAGTAAAGCGAATTCGAACAATAGTTTTGACATATGTACGCATCGTCACAATATTTACACCTATATCATAGACAACTCCTCCTGATCTCCTGATCTCCTGATCTCTGATCGCATCTGATCTGATGTTTCGGGTATAAGTGTGAAAATCAAAATCAACAAGACTATTTTCAACCAAAATGCTATATACGGAACCCTCGCGCCAATGCTAGCCTATGAGTTGTCGTCAAATCGAAGTCATTAAATGCCCTTACGTAAGCCGAAAGCGAATAAATAATAGTTACCAGTCTAGAAGTTTATCGGAGTTCAATTTAGCATTCTCTCGCATTTCGAAAAGTACGTACGTATTTCGAGAAAGTAACCCAACGAATGCCTCTGTTACTTTCGAGCGAATATATAGCTTAGATATATATGCCAAAGTTCTTGGGAAATATTCGCAATGGCAGGTGCAAGTGCGAGTATAGGATGGCCGTAGCGATTACCGGAGTATTGTACGAATTCTATACCGAATTGAATTGTATTGTATTGCATTGTAATATGTTGTATTGTATTTACTGTTGGATTGTATTTTAATATAGAACGAGTTAATTTCCAATAAAGAGTTTTTAAATGCATTATGAAAACAGCCCTTAGCGAGTCCTTTTTATTTCCTCATTGCTTCGATGGTGGCAGTTATTCTGATAGTCTCACGCAACTCAACTAAATTCCCCACATACCCACAGGCTTCGCACCCACGCAAATCATTCTGGGCACACATACACTGGAAAATACACTGGGTTCTATTTTCAATTTAAATAAAGTGGGTGAAGTAAGAGCTTATACACGGTACTTATTAGTATAAATATTATGTAATGCAAGCCAAGGTCGGTTTATAAAATATGAGAGCGAGGCACCAATAAATGTTTGTGCTTTGATTTTGTAATCCATTTTCCCTTTGTTCCTGCTTTACAGAATATGCGACTAAAGGAAGTATAACATTTTAATTTTAATCCTGTGTATGATTAGTTTTTGTAATACTTAGCGCTTGCGCAGTATCTATGTTTTGTATGCTTTGCACAAGGATTTTGTATCCGATGCTGTGAATATTTTGTTTTAATACCCCTTAACGCTTTAAAATTTAAATTCAAATTTAATTTAAAGTTAAAATTCCTACCGGAAAAAACTGAAATGATTTATTATACTTATTTAAAATCTATCGCCGAAAGTCTTGCAATCTATTTTTTGATGTATGATTCATATTTTGGAAAATATAGAAACATCTGTATGCATATTTAATTTAAAGTTATTACGAATTTACTCTTGTCCAAAAATTTAAAACTAGAAAATATTTTGCCACCTTACAGTCTAACCTTCTTTTCTAAACAATCTAGTTTTAATGTCTGTTTCTTCCGGTGTACTCCATTGTGGGACGCTTTTATTGGAATTTGGTAAAACTCTTCCTCAACATTTTACGCCGCTGTCGTTTTGCGAGCCCGCATTGTTTAGACATAAAATTCCAAAGTGTTTGGAATTCAGAGACTTCTCTGGGCCTGATGACTGTGCCAAGTCCTTCTGCTCCTCAGTCGACAAGGGACGCCAGTGTAGGCGGCGGCGACAGTCATCACATATCAATAGAGCCCAGAGATGGGCATGGGGATGGCAGTGGGGATGGGAGACGAGAAAACTTTCTTGGCAAATCAATACGGGAGAGTGTGCCTGCGATTCCCGTCGGACATATCTCGCTTAATTAAAAAAGTTCCTCGCTATTTCGGAACAATTGATTCCAAAAGTGCACATCGTTGACATTCTGTGGCATCCACCATCCATCTCACTAAATGCCGTCTCCCTACGAATTAACATGATCACACGGACCAGTGATTATAGCACTATATGACCCAAAAGGTGAAACATTTCTCAGGAGAGTCGCATTAAATCAGCAGAAGAGATGCCCAGAGCCCAGAGAAAAACTTATAAATAATGCAGCAAAGGGTTTTAATTATACAAACCCATCGGACCCAGGAACCCACAACTCAACAACGGAGCACTTTGCAGCCAGCCAAGTGTGAAGTACCGTGTTTATTAGCCCAAAACAAAGCAGCATCACCATCGCCAACGAGGCCAGGAGTGCGGCCCACTCAAAGCCTCACAGCTCACAGCCTCACAGCCTGCTGCTTCCCACAATTTCCAATTTAATTTAAGAGGATGCCCACCACCCGGAGGCAAGCTCGTTGCCAGATAAGCCGGAGGTAAACCTAATGAAATGCATTGTCAAATGAAATGGTAAAATTGACGACGTCCACTTTTTCCTCAAGTGGGCATTGACATTAAATCAGCAAACTAACTGCCACTAAACAAACAGAAGCACACGCACTCACCCCTTGCCCACAGGAAGCATCTGCCTCTCGACTTGGGGGCTGGTCTGCTGGCCTGCTGCCTCGCCCAGTGCCCATCCGCACTCTGCTCTCTCGATCTGAACTTAAAAGCACTTGTAACAAATTGAAATCATCTATCTTTTTGCATTCATTTGCACCCTCCGCATATCCACACACACACCCTCCGCACACTTTATGCCACAGCTATTTTCAATTCACCTCACCGACTGTAAGAGCCTGAATTCGAAGGGTTTTCAACCTATTTAAAGTGCAATAAGTGTTTAAGTTAATCCTAAACCTGTGAAATCGATTGACCGAGTTTGTATTATTTTTTGAGTAAAGTAATAGAAAGGTATATTAATTACCGCTGGATCTCAAAGAAATGAACAATATCCAACATCTAAATACAAGTAGTACCCCAATGACATTCGAAAATAATGAAATTTTCGAGCTCATTTTTCAAAAAATCAAACCCTTCTTTAAATAAAGTCCAAAGAAGAACAGTTATCTTATAGACTTGTTTAATGTTAAAGATAATGTGGACCGACATGTAATTTATATTACCTTTAGATAGAATAAACTGTTGGAAAAGTGTTTTCCTATTTTCTTTATTGGAAAAATGCCTTTTGAAGCCTATTTTGTCGCAATATTTTCGTTACTAATGGGACATGGGATCCACCAATTCAGTTAATTTAAAGAAAACTGGTTAAATAAATAAAATATAAATAATACAAAGTTAAAAGCATTTAAACGAATGAGAAATCTATTCATATTTTTATTTTAAATCGCCTGGCATGGAGTCCACAAATATAATATAAAATGAAACATTTTAAAAACAAAACAACTTGTTCTTCGGCAAGTTTGCTGTATGGCGATGGGGCTTTTACCAAATAACAAAAAAAATATATATGACGCACTCTCTCAATCGACTTGTCGGCTGCAGCAGGCTTTAAGTATATACATAGCTATCAAAGCGCACCAAGACCTGTCATCCTGAAGAGCGGCAGAGGAATAAAATCATCGCATTTTGAAGTGGGAACTGCCCGATGATGAGGCAGCGCAGGAAGATACTTACTTCTCACCAGCAGAGCTCGATTGCCTCGGCGCGGGCTGTACTGCCCCGGCTTGGGCAAGAACCTGACCCAAAACCAGACCCTGAGATACACTCAGACTCGGGCCGGCCCAGACCGGACTTGAGCTCGCCGAGAGAGAGAGCTGTGCTGATAAGCTCAGCCTCGGAACCAGAATCAGAATCGCTCGGGGGCCATACCGCTCACCAGTTCTCGGCCAGCGAGTCAGTGTGTTTCCAGCTGGCGAAGGCAGGCCCACGGACAGTCGGTTCTTCCATCGTTTGCTCATTGCATAGTTATCACCATGGATCCACATATTCTTTGGGGCATTCTGGCGATGATGCTCGTGGCGGGGAGCAGCCACACACACGCACAAGGCAAGTCAACGGACTGGCATTGTTTACCTCCGATTGGGAGAACAAGAGGCCAGCGAAGTGATCGCCGCCTATCAGGGCTGAACTTGACCCCGTCCAGTCGAGTTGTGGCTCAGTGGGGGGCATCCCCGTTCCCCCATAGTTGAACACGCCTTGTCATTGCTGCTGGGTTTATCTTTATTCCACAGAAATCTTTGGGTATTGCACAACGCCCGATAATAACAGTGGGACTTGCATCAAGCTCACGGAATGCGGATATCTTTACCAACTTGTCCAGCGCGGATCTGTTTCGGCCGAAAACCGTGCCTTCCTGGCCAACAGTCAGTGTGGCTACCGCAACGGCAATGTGCTTGTGAGTAAGATTAGGATTAAGACTGCTGTGCAGCTTCTGTAAAGCGAAGTATTTTTAATTGGTTTCCAAAATGATCCAATTCATTGCAGATTTGCTGTGCCAGCAATCGCCTGAGACCCCAGCAGCCACGACCACAGCCCACCGCTGCCACTCCTCCTCCAAGACGATCCGGACTGCTTCCCCAGGCCCCCAATTGCGGCGATAATTTCGGGAACCGTGTGGTTGGCGGCGTTGAGACGGGCAAGCGGGAGTTCCCCTGGATGGCATTGATCGAATACACAAAGCGTGAGTAACTTACATCTTTTCTGAACCTTGGGACCTCCATCTGTGCTCCTCCATCGTTAGCTGGCAACGTCAAGGGACACCACTGCGGCGGATCGCTGATCAACAATCGCTACGTGCTGACGGCGGCGCACTGCGTCTCCGCCATTCCCAGCGACTGGGAGCTGTCGGGCGTTCGCCTGGGCGATTGGGACACCAACACCAATCCGGACTGTACGACCGAAAAGAACGGGCAGCAGGACTGCAACGATCCCTATGTGGACAACCCGGTGGTGGAGCGAATAACGCACCCGCAATATCCAGGCAACGCCCGGGACCAACTGCACGACATTGCCTTGCTGCGGCTGCGGGATGAAGTCAAGTTCACCGACTTCATTTCGCCGGTATGCCTGCCCAGCCTGGCATCACAACGGAACGAAATGTTCCTGGGACGGAAAGTGGTTGTGGCCGGATGGGGTCGCACGGAGAACTCGTTCACGGCCAACATAAGGTTAAAGGCAGAGCTGGATCCTGTGCCGTTGAAGGACTGCAACGAGAGGTATGCCAGCCAACGGCGCACAGTCACCTCCAACCAAATGTGTGCCGGCGGCGTTGAAGGCGTCGACTCTTGCCGCGGCGACTCCGGAGGCCCGCTGCTGCTGGAGGACTACAACGAGGGGTATTCCAACTACTACATAGCCGGCGTGGTCTCATACGGACCCACACCCTGTGGCCTTAAGGGCTGGCCGGGCGTGTACACCAGAGTGGCGGCGTACCTCGACTTCATAGAGAGCACCGTTCGAGCCTAAGCTGCTGCTTATTCTCTGGCATGGCATTCAAGGAAAAGATGGCGCTGCACTTGGATTACATCGTTTTTAAAATACAAGTTAAATTATACAATAAATAAATTTAAATTGTGTAAACTAAAAGCGTGCAGCTCATCACAATTTGAACCGAGCGACTGTACACTTAGAAGGTAAATTTGAATGTTACTTCATCAAGATAATTTTGGTTTCTGCAATTCAACTGCTTGCATTTTGGAAAGGGCCGGCCACTAGCTTCCAATATCGAGTCCAAATGCAACTTCTGTAACAATTTTCCTAGGAGCGCAGGGAGGCCAGCCGGCTCTGCATCTCTTGCAGTTCCTCGCCATCGTCGTCGTCCTCCTCGTCCGCCGCCACAGGGACCTCGACTCGAGCAGGTGCCGCCGCCGCCGCCGCCTTGTCTGCGGGCTGAGCGGGAGTAGCCTCTGGGGGTAGGGGAGCCTCGCCGAGCTTGCCATCCGTTATCTCCCACAGGACCTTGTCCACCTCCTTGGCCGCCTCCTCCTCCAGCTCCTCGGATTCCTCCAGCGAGTCCATGGTCTCGTCCAGCATCTCCTCGATGATGCCCGCCTTCATCATTTCCTTGGACATGTCGCGCATTATGCCCGCCAGCTCGGGATAGCGCACCAGGCTCTGCATGGCCTGCATGACCTCGGTGGATTTTTGCAGAGATCCAGCGACACGCAAGGTGGCTGCAAGAGCGATCATTAGTTTGGTCGGAGGGCTAAGCCCCAAGGGTCTGCCGTCCACTCACCCAGCTGGTTCTTCATCTGCATCTGCACGGAGTTGAGGTGCGCCTTCGACGTGTATATGCGATTGATGGCCTTCCGCGCGTTCACGATCTCCTTGGCCAGAATGATGCAGGTGTCGCGGTCATTCTTCTGCGCCGCCTGCTTCAGGGAGCGCTTCACCTTGTCCTCCTCGCGTTGTATGCTCCGAATCTGGCGGTCCAGCTGGTTGCCCTCCTTTCGTATCTTGTGCGTCCACTCTTGCACCTAAAAACGAGCACAAAAGAGATCGAAGAAAGCACTCAGAATTAATGTGAAAACCAATAACTGGAACATGACATCATTTCTGGAGAACACCTCTAAGCGAGGTCATTGCTGTCGTGCGCCTTGTTACCTGCTCTTTGGGGTCTTTACTTGGGGTTTTGCCGAATAAACCCATTGCACACTGTTCTGGAGCGAGACGAGAGCCGCTTTTGCTTATTGTATTTATATTTTTAATTTATTTTGTTTATTATTATTTATTTTGTCCAAGTGAGTCATCGATATCGATAGCCCGGCTACTGGTCACCAGTGTTGCCAAATCAGCTTTTTTCCCGCCATTTTCAGCATTTTTTATTCTTGACTTGCGGGTATATTTTACAAACAGCGGGAAGCGGGAGTTCTAGCTCTTATTAATTTTAAATCAGCTTTTTATCAGCTTTTTTTTTATAGCAATATTCTATCGAGAGTGTCAGCTCATTTGAAGACGATTAGTGTCGAGAAAAGACAATCTGCTGTGGCAGAATATCGATGTGAATATCTTTATGTGCAAGTTCACTAAGCAACATATTTGTGAAAAATGCCGAAAGTGTTTAAGCAAAAGATCCGAGACGCTTGGCTTGGATTCAGCACCCGGATTTTAAGACTTGGAGAGATGAATCAGCTGCCTTCCGAGTTTAATACAGAGAAGAAAGAAACTTGTCAAACAAACTAAAAAGCAAAAAAAATGTCTAACCCTTGTAGGGTCCGAACCCACGACTCAGTGTGCTACGCAGGCTGCTTTTGCAACGTTTGCGGGATTGCCTTAAAATTGCTAATATCTCTCACGTTTATCATCCAATTATACTTAAATTTTCAGAAAAAAAAAATTTCCACATAAAACGCTATATTACCAATAATTTTTTGCCTAACCGAAATTCAAGAGATTATTTTAGACTTTTTTTAAATAAAAGCATTTTTTTTTCTTTTGTTTAATTGCAAAATTTGTATGAAAATCTTTTCGCCTTTTTTCAAATTTTTTTTTTTTTTGCAAAAATTTCAGCTTTTTTTTCCATTGCCCCGCCGAAAACAGCTTTTTTATCTCAGCAATAGTTGGCAACACTGCTGGTCACACCGATAGCCCAAATACCGATACCAAAAATGGCGTCGTCCATTCGCTGATTTTTATTTGTTGTTGTTGCCCCTGGAGAAAATGCAGCAAATCTTACCTCAAATAATAGAAACGGTGTGAAATGTGAGATTAATAAAACCAAGACGCAAGGCATGCGAAGTTAGCACCGCGGACGCAGGAATTGACACCGACGGAGACATGGCTGCAGCGGCGGCGACTGCACCTGCGACTTCCAACGGGAATCCGAGCTCTGCACCTGCAGCACCTGCAGCTAACCCAGGGGGAGGGGCGGTTGGAGCGCTGGCGCCTGGTGGGGCCCAGTTCCGGGAAATACACAAGAATACATGGCTTAAGAGGCTGACGGCGGATGGCAAGCGCTTGACTGTGGGCCCCAAGGTAAGGCCAGGAAACTAGAATATAGATTTTGTATGCTAAATGTGCGACTCTTGCAGAAATCCGAGTGCACCTGGGTGGTGTTCTGCGTCCACGATGACACCGATGCCCTGCTGGAGGGCTATGCGGAGCCCAGGCAGGCGGCCGGACACCTGCCCGAGTGGTCGGTGTCGCTGCGGGAGGCACTCCACATATCGCACGCCCTCATCCCCAATTCGCACGAGTTCGAGTTTGTGGTCACGCTCAGCAACGAGGTGTTACGCTTCCACGCCGTCTCTTGGTAAGCACAGCGCCCCCACACGCAACGACAATTAAGAGGTTGCACAATTCGAGCGGCCAATTCACTTTTGCTTTCGGTTTGTTCCAGGGAGATTATGCAAGAATGGGTAGAAACGCTGCGTTCAAAGTTGCGCGAAATGAAGATCCTGTCGCCGCGCGAAAACCTCTACACCAAGTTACCTGAAGTGCGCGCCCCGTTGCTGCCCACCCGGGATCCCACATCACCGCTACCGCCCCCGCCGCCAGTGCCGGCTGCTCTCGTTCCCGGCGTTGAGCGTGTGGTGGCCCCCAGTCATCATCAGCCCCCGCAACAGATTCTGCCCGAGCCGCCCTCCAGTCCAGCTATTGTTCTACCCCCTGCCCCTGCTCCTGCTCCCGCTCCTGCTCCTGCTCCGACTGCCATGTCCAACACCCTTACCCAGCATCTGCTCAATATGCTGTCCGATCCCATTAGCACCTATAGCGAGCAAATAAGCGAGTCATCAGCCGCGGCCGCGACTGAGGAAGAGGGAGCCACTCCTGGAGAATCCACCCAGACTGCCAGTGATACGGATCTGAATCTGTCCGACGATGAATTTCTATCGCCCCTGCTGCGCAAGGCTTGTGTGCTCACGGAAAACGGCGTCCGCGTGGATGTGTCGGCCGCCACCGCCCAGCGTGCTTCTGCAGGTAAGCATCATGTGGCAAAGCATATAATATTTTGTGCACAAAAATATAACTTAAATACATTTCAGATCAAATCCTCAACCTGGAGCACATGCTGCAATGCGAACGACTTATTCCCAGGTAAGCCTCCCTCCTTCAGCATCTCGGCCATTTGCTCGTAACTCAGCTGGAGGAACTTGAGAACTTCCTGCTTGGTGCTGGCCTTGCCCTTGAATGTGGATAGAAAGAGTTTGCGCAGCACTGTCAGATTACGCATAGCACTGAGGATTATCTCCTTCTCCTCGGCGTCTAGTTTCTGGTCGACCACGTTCTTGTACCTTATGCTAGCCTTCGCCCGGAGCTTGTCGTACTTTCGGCTGGCCAGCTCTAGCAGGGAAGTTCGCTGCTCCCGCTGGTAGTGAACGATGTGGGCCTGAAGCAAGCCCTTGAAATGCTTACCCAGGAGCTTCACCTGCTTAAAGTCCGACTCGTCCTCGCAGAGCACACTGTAGAGGGTAACGAAAAACTCGGCTGGATCGTGTCCGGTGCAAAGCTGCTTTAGAGCCTTGATGGAAGCGCAGGCGAAGATGCGCTTCAGGTAGCAGTGCTCCTTGTCCAGCATGTCAATCTGCTCGATGTGCTCTTGGTTGGATTTCTCCAACTTCTCGAGCTGCGTCTGGAGTTTCTCACTCTGAAGCCGGAGCTCCTGCAAGTCCCCCGTCAAGGCCCTGTTTGTGTCGAGCAGTTCCTGATGGCTGCTGGGACTGGGCGAGTACAACTCCTCCGGTTGCGAGCTTTCGTCAGATAAACATGACTCTTCTTCTACTTCTTCCTCCACGATGCTTGAGCTCTCCTTCTTATCCATGCTTAAGATTATCAGGTGGAGCGTGCGCAGGTCCATTTGCATACAGTTGGGGTCTGTGAAGGGGTAACCCAGCGTGCTGCGATCATTCAGTTGCTTGTGCAGCAGCAGCAGCAGAGAGTTCCGGGCAAAACGCTCTTCGGCAGTGGACTGCTGGAAGATTCTTAGCCAGCGTGTGCAGATGGGCATTACCTTGCTCTTGGTGGACAGCCTGCCCACTAGCTTTACCACGCCGGCCACCTCCTGCACGAATAGTTCGTCCAACTGCTCCGCGGACAATGAGAAACTTTCGGCCATGTCTCTGGGACTTCCTTATAGATATTTCGAGCTTTGAGTTGGATTTTATGAGGCAGCTAAGGTTCAATGAGTTAACACAAAATGCAAATACTTTGTAATATTTTTAATTTTCTTTATTTGTAATTTAACTGCTCTCCGTTGGCGCTCACAAGTTAGTGGTTGCACTTCTTCGATCGAGAACAGTCGATCACACTATCGAGTGCACAGTTTCTTATCGATAAATTCCAGGACAATTAAAATTCATGCTTGAAGCTTTGAAATCTCGTATATTAAAGAAAAATCCTGTGTTTTCTGCCGCGACCGCAAATCAGAAATATTTCCCTGCCACAGCTTAAGGAGCATAGCAAAATCCTGCTCTGGATTTAGTTTTCATTCATCTTTTAATAAAAAATTAGGGAAGGGTTAGAAGGTTTAGGGAAGAAACTTACAAAATATCGCTTAATAATCGATATTTTTCGGTTTTTTTTTAGTATGTATAGGAACTTGTCCATTTTGGATGGACCATCTCCCTTATGGGAGATCCCGTGTAAAAGAATGGACCATTCTCGAGAATGTAGCAGTGAAACAAAGCTATTAAACACCTAATTCCATATTTCCCTTTTATTTCAGGCCTCAAACATCACGATCCATGTCCGCTGGTGCGGCTGACAAATCAAAGAGACCACAACCACACAAGCCACTGAGCTTCCAATCCTCGAGTGCGGCTGCCGCCACCGCGAACAGCGCAGAAGATCCTCATGACAACAACATTACGATCATCCAGGTGTCAAACCCTAGCAATAATGGCCTGGAACAGCCACCCGAGCTACCACCCAAAAATGCCGCGATGGCCGAGGTATTTAGCTTTCCCGAAGCCAAGTTGGGATCCAGGTCAAAGGCAAATGCCAAGCAACAGCAGCCATCACAGCCACAGGAATATAAAAGCAATGTACAAATCATTCCGTCCAACGCCAGTAGCAGTACCATACAAGTCCTGGGCCAGCAGGCACCCAGTAGTAGCATCGATTCCAATGGCCCCAGTTCCACCACCAAGGTGAAGGTGTTGAGCGGTGGTGAGCTGGGTGAAGGCACTACCGTGGCGGTGTACGGCACCTGCTATCCGCCGCCCAGTGCTGCTGCCTCCTCCTCCTCTTCCTCCTCTGTGATTTCTGCCACATCGCAGGGCCCAAAAATAGGTAAGAAGATAATACTCAGCGCCGACACCTCGGGCATTACGAATATCAGCGTGAACAGCGAGCAGGGCAGTGACTCCGTCATCAGTGGTAATGTGCACTACGAGAAGGTGTTCCTCTCCTCCAGCATACCCATCAGTAGCAGCAGTAACAGCCACAGTCCCATCAGAGGAATCAGTAGTGATGCCATCCAGCTTATAGCCAATGGAAGCCGAAGTCCGGCCTTGGCACGCCGCCAGTTAGCAGCAACTCCTGCTCAGCTAATGACACCCACTAGGCCAACCCCGCCCAGGTTGACCCGAGGACTCACCGAACTGGTGATTAGCTCGCGGCCCAGCAGAAGGGACTTGCACTACCTTAAGCAGCTCAATACTCCCATAAAGACCTCGAAAATATCAGCAACGAATAACAACATCGAGCAGCAGTCACAGAATCAGTCCACGCCCTCGAGCTCCACTCACTCGCCCCAGGTGAGAAGCATCTGCACGACCATGAGCGAGGATCACAAGCAGCGCCGGCGCAGCTCGTCCACGTCCGATGCACAGGGACCTCTGCAGCGGATTCCGCCGCCGGCGGGAACTCAGCGAAACGCAAACAACAATGAGTTTACTCCCTCCCGAAGCGCAGGAGTCTTTCGCATGCAGCAACCGCCACAGGGCACACCGCATTCCAATCCGAGCACGAATCCGACCCAGCAGCAGTCGCCTAATAAGCGATTTACTCTGAGGGAGCAGCAGGTATTGCAGCTACGCCGGGAAATCATACATCCGGGCGGAGTGCGTCTGAATCTGAGGCGCAAAGATTGCGTCGGCTCCATTGCTTGGGTTGATGCCTTCGGAGGCGTTTGGTGAGTCTCACATGTAATTTCCAAGTGCACAAAAAAAAAACAAGAATTTAACCTTACTAGGCGTTGTCTTAAAAATATACTCAAGCAGTATAACGAGTTTAGTATAGATTTAATACTTCATAATATCAAATGTATACTCAATAGTA
>VNKF01003830.1:0-12171 GCA_008044355.1 Drosophila lacteicornis
ATTTTTTTTAAACATTCATTTGTCGAATTGTTACTACACATATATGTAAATATTTAAGGGTAAGCAAATAAATTAAAAAATTGATTTATTTTATGTTCGTTTTTGTTAATTACATTTATAATTTCTGTCATTATTATTTTAAGGCGAAATAGTTTCCCGGCGAAAACTCTTTTTACGCTGATTGTTCCTATGGCAGCTATAACCTATAGTATCCAGATTTTTTCTGAAGTTTCCCAGGTTATATACGAAAATGTCCAAAGTATTGTTGCATCAAAATAAAAAACAATAGTTTTTCATATAAAAACAGAATATCAGACCGATTGTTCATATAGCAGCTATATGATATAGTTGCCCGATCTGGCTGATTTTTACACATTATTTTAGGATAAATATAAAAAAATTTTGTGCAAAGTTTCAAGTCCCTACCTCAACTAGAAGTATTTTTGGCCGCTCTCCCCATACAAGCAGAACCACTGTGCTGGGTGACCCTCATGTGCTAACTCCAACACTTTCCTTTATTATTTTGTTTTGTGCCTCAATTTAACTTTATTATTTAATGATAAATTACCTCATCTGTAGATAGTCTTCCTAAATTAAAAACATTAATCTTATCCCACTTAGTACACATGCAAGATGGCCATCGAGCTGCCGGATAGTAGTCTATATTTCTTGCATTCTTTTACCTATACTTTTCTTTCGCGTCTATTAACACCTAACCCTAACAAGAACGTGCTTGGTTTCCACTTGGCCACTTGAGTGTACTGACCGTAGTGCATCAACGTCCAACAGAAAAAAATATAAAAAATATATTAGAAGTTGTGAAAAAACAGCTAAAATCCTCGAAAAATTAGGTATATTTTTGAGGTTATGTACCTATTTTTAAGTTTAAAATATTAAAAAAAAAATATTTTGTAAACTTTTTATTTTGTATTTTATTACCGATGAAATTTCCAACAAAATGAGGTATAAGTCACTTAAATTGAACAAAAACTAACTGAGCGCCACATGGTTTTGTTAGTCAAGACATTGCTGAGGGGCTAATAAACGATGGTTCTATTTGTATAGGCGCCATGGCTAGCACTGCAGCAGGAGCACACTGAATTACAAACCAGTGTGTTTTTGTAGTTATTTTAGTTAGTTTTTGTCCAATTTAAGTGACTGCTACCTCATTTTGTTGGAAATTTCATCGGTAATAAAATACAAAATAAAAAGTTGACAAAATATTTTTTTTTTAATATTTTAAACTTAAACACAACTTTGAATATTTTTTTCTGCTTAATTTCGTAAATAATGATAAGATCGAATAAAACGGAAGCGTTTCTGATAGTTTCGAACCCAAAATTCAATGTTGTGGGTGTTGTTAAGAGCCTGGCTGTGTATGGTACTCTCATATCGTCCTTCAGAGCACCAGGACCTCTTATCTACAGCAAACACAATTTATTGCTTCCATTAGTGGTACATTTAATGCTTTGCATCAAAAAACATGAAGTTTTTTATGAAATCACCAAAATAATTATCAATGTGCTAAATTGTGCTAAATTCGTGTCCAGCCAAAATGAGAGGTGCTTCCATGCAATGGGTCCACAAACGAAAACGGGTAAGGCAAGGACGATGAAATTAACGGTACACATTCTCAATTATGTGGTTTACATCCACAAAAAAGCTGAGTATCCTAATATTTCGGGGAGAGGAAAAAAATGTAAATGAAGTTTGGCAAGGCATGGTGTACTAAATTCGTGGCCACCACTGTATATACTTAATAGGGTCGGAGATTTCTCCTTCTGCCTGTTACATACATTCTCGGTTGGCACTAACTTATAATACCCTTGTGCCCTATGGGTACCGGGTATATAAATACATGTAAGAAGTTCTTATCTTTGCTCGAATTTAATTAGTAATATCTCTAGAAAGCGAATTTTCGGAGATATGTGTTGAATACCAAAAGGTGAGCAGCCATCTCAAGGACTATACGACCTCAAATGACTGTCAAAATCGTAAGAAATTTAAAAAAAAATTTTAAAATATTAATTTTATTTCCTGAGTATTATATTTAGGAAAATTTTGTCAAGGCAAAGTAATTATCATTTCAAATACATTTCCAACGACAGAGTCGTATACACTTTTCTGTTACTTAAGTCGTTTAGAAGTTATGAGAAGCGCGGGAAATCTAGCGAAACCAGCGGAAAACCAAAAAGTCATAGAACAATAGTTGTTCAGCTCGAGCTGTTTAATAAAGTACAAGTGGTTCCAGCACTTTAAAAGAAGATTTGACACAGAACGACAAACAGACATTCAAACACCAGGACTAACGTTTTTATACCCGTTACCCATAGGGTACAAGAATATTATAGGAATGTATGTAACAGGCAGAAGGAGAAATCTCCGATCCAATTAAATATATATATACTTGATCAGCGTCACCAGCCGAGTCGATTTAGCCATGTCCGTCTGTCCGTCCGTGTGAAACAACAGATCTCAGAGAGTATAAGAGCTAGAGTTACCAAATTTGGTGACAACATTCGAATCTGTTGCACGCAGATCAAGTTAGTTTTAAAATTTGGCCACGCCCACTTCCGCCCCCGAAAATCATTAAAAACGGTATATAAGCTTTAATCGTAATTTTTGGCCTAAAGTAATTAGATATCATAAATAAGTAGGCATTCACGGACGTGTTCTAAAAATTTGAGGAAAATTTGATGGTAAACATGGTAGTTATTAAACAATAAAGTTTTTGTTTATGCTTATTCTTCTTCTTGATGCTACTTGCACTATCAACATCTTTAAATCTCAAAAGTGTTCCGAAGCATTAAGTCAAAATGAGAGGGGAATAGTCACCCTCTCGCTCTATCGCAGTGCGTAGGAACACTTATCGCGTGTCTGAGCACGTAGCTTTGCTCGACATGTCCCAAGCAAAATTTGTTTTTTTTTTTGTGTTGCGCAACATGTTTCTGGCAACATTTGTCTTCATTTGATTACATTTTCTTTATTCCATGTTCATGTGCTATTTAATTTCACCCACAATGCTTTGGGTACCGGATATCTCACAATCGGGCACACTCGACTGTAATTTCCCCACTTATTATTTCAAAAAGGCCGTTAAAATCTTGTTTATTGAATATCTTTTGAACGGAGTATTGGATCGTAGTGATTAAGGTGTCATTCGACGCGTATTTAAAGCTTGAACACAACAGCTTTCTTGGGATATTTTCTGCACTGGCCCCAACATTTGTAAATTTTACATTTTACATGTAGAATTAAACATTTTCATATTAATCGACCGATCGCTTTTACGGCAGCTATATGATATAGTGGTCCGATCTTAATGAAATTAAAACCGTAATTCTAGAAGCATATCTCTATATATATCTCAAAATTTATAGAAATACGTTGAAAAACAGAAAAGTTAAAATTTTGTTTACATTAATTTCGCCATCATTCCTATGGCAGCTATAGGATATAGTAGTCCGATTTGTTCCGACATATTTACTGCGTGCTAAAAAAATAAGACTATGCTGAAAATTTCAGCTCGATAGCTCAAAAACTGAGAGACTAGTTCGCGTAGAAACCGACAGACGGACAGACGGACAGACGAACAGACGGACAGACGAACAGACGGACAGACGGACAGACGGACAGACGGACAGACAGACAGACAGACAGACGGACATGGCTAGATCGACTCAGCTGGTGATGCTGATCAAGAATATATATACTTTATGGGGTCGGAGATGCCTTCTTCACTGCGTTGCAAACATCTGGTCAAAATTATAATACCCTCTGCAAGGGTATAATAATATATATAAAACTAAAACTTGTAAATTGTTTGAAAGAATCAAACTGAATTAAATGCGGATGGTTAAACCCTAAACGTCCAAGTTGCTCTTATACAACGGTGGGATTAAGCGCCAACTTAAAACATGACTGCTTTAATCCATGATAATTCTACCTTGCCTTCATCCACATTGCTTTAAAATTGAGAGAATCGTTTCGATGAAAAAAAAAGACGCTTTTTAGTGCTTTAAATCGGGTTAATATATTTTATAATTTTGATCATATAGTTGTAAAGCACTAAAGGAGACATTTGTGATCAAAATTATATTACGCAACCAGAGAATTAAAAAATATAAAATATTGTATATATGTAAACATTTTATATAATAAATATTTTTTTCTACTTCTAGGTATAAATTCAACAATAATACGAGGCATATGTAAAGTGATTGCAACTACGATAACCAAGTACAAGGATCTTCCATCTCAGCGAATAATTCGGGATCTTATCGTTGATCTTCTAAAAGTTCATCATGATTTAACCATAGAACATTTGCTAAACGTCTTTAAATCTATTTTATTTAAGGAATTCGCGGGTGTATCGCCTCAAAAAACTTGTAAGTCGGCTATTATAGCCTTGGGGTGGATTTGTCTCATAGAGAAGTCAGCAGATCGCGAATCTAATATCTACAAGACAGAAAAAAAAAGGCTAATTGAATATCAGTCTTTGTTACTTCAAATCACTTTACTGTCCCCATACCAACGAATTACAGATGCAAGAACTAAAATATTATATGAATTATGGGATAATAGCCAAATTCGTAATGAAACCTTGGACACAATACTTCAAATGGAAGCTAGTACCAACATTACTGTTATTTTAATGAGCATGGTTCAGTTTGAATCTAAAAATGATAAGTCATTCATTTTAAAAAGACATACGGAAAAGCTGTGTGAATACTTCGTCAAGAGTATGGTTTCATGCAAATATAAACCAGATAAGGCGTTAATTAAGGCTTGCCGTCCTTTATTGGAATCGCTTACCGAAACTGAATTTGATTCATTTATATACCCTCCTTTGCAAAGATCGATTTTACGAAGTCCAGAAAACACACTTGAAAGTATTGGACTAATATTTGATATGGTTAATTTTGACTGCAGCCCTTATGCTCAGAAAATTGGAAATGTTCTAATACAAAATTTATACAGCAAGGCCGATTTGGCACGACGCGAGTCCCTTGAATCATTAAAACTTATCTCCATGAAATGCTCTGATTGGTTTGTTATAAAAGGCTTATTAGAGCATATTTTTTCCGTGCTAAATGGATCTGAAGGAAAAATAAATGTTATTGAATATCGGCTGAATATCTTACAGGTAAATAAATAAACATTTTATCTATTGTCAGCAGCATTGTCCTGATATTGAAATCTACACTATAAATAAATAGGATAATTTTCTTTCGCCTTTGTCAGTACCACTCCAGCAGCAATATCCACTGAGTAGCAAAGCTAACACGATTTCGATTTCTGAATTCAACGGTCTATATCTTAACTTCTATACGATGTATGCGAAAGATCTTAGTCCTCTTTTGTTAATGACTCATTTGACTGTTTTTTTTTTTTTTTTTTAAATTTTAAACTATTTATCAAATGTCACAATTTTGAATCCCATACATTTATCTTTTATACCCGGTGCAAGGGTATTGTAACTTCGTGCAAGCCGAGAATGTATATAACAGGCAGAAGGAGGAATCTCCGACCCCATAAGGTAGACATATTTTTGATCAGAATCACCAGCCGAGTCGATTAAGCCATGTTCGTTTGTCCGTCCGACCTTCCGTCCGTTCGAGTCAAAGGGTATCAGAGACTATAAGAGCTCAAGCTACGGAATTTGGGGACAACATTATAATCCGTTGCAGATCAAGTTTGTTTTCAAATTTAACCACGTCCACTTCCGCCCCCAAAAATGTTTGCAAACAAGTTTAAACATACATATTTAAAAAATAGTTGAAAATATAATTTGTATACCTTTGCGAGTAGAGCTGGAGAATTGTGAAACCATCGATGGTTTTAGAAAAAAAAATCGAGCATAGATATTCCTTAGAAATGGCCTTAAAGGCTGGAAAATCATTATTGCTCGTCTGAAAGTGAATTTTTTGTGATGGATGGATGGATGAAAAAAAAATCGATAGTGAAGAAAAACAATTGAACTTCACAATGGTTTGAGACAATCGTTCTCCAGCTCTACTTGCGAGGGTATTATAATTTGAACCAGATGTTTGCAACGCATTGAAGGAGACATCTGACATCTCCGACCCCATAGCGTATATATATTCTTGATCAGCATCGCCGAGTCGATCTAGTCATGTCTATCTGTCTGTCGGTTTCCACGCAAACTTGTCTCTCTGTTTTTGAGCTATCGGGCTGAAATTCAGCATCGTCTTATTTCTTTTGTAAGCAGTCTATATGTCTGAACGGCCACAATCCAACCCTTTTATACTATAGCTGCCATGAAAATGATCGAAAAATTCATGGGAAAAAAATGATAACTTCCCCGTTTTTCAACGTATTTCTATAAATTTCGAGATTAATTTTTTATTAAGATCGGAGAATTATGTATATCATATAGCTGCCATAGAAGCAAGAAGAAATTTTTTCAATTTTACCAAAATGGATTGATTTTCAATGATCCAATTGCAGACTTCTAGGGTACAAAAACTTCAGCTTACCTAAGTTAGCTTCCTTTCTTGAATAATTTTAAGTAGGTACGTGCAATATTGACGAGTTTGATTTTGAGCCGGGTCAGGCGGCGTGTTTTTTAATGTATTACAAACTTTAAACGTGTTTTTCATGAAGCACCTTTTGATGATTTTGTGTACACAATTAAAAAACCTGTCCGAATTATAATTTTCAAAGACCTGTTCGAGGGTAGCTACTTATATTTCTGTGGGATGTGGGATCCATATTAAATGTGTTGTTTGTATTTCGAAAAGTTCTGAGAATGTTTATACTAAGAATTATAGAACTTTTCAATACAAATTTCAAATTCAAGGCTAAAAGGTATTGGTAGTAGCTCTTTAAGAATATGGCCTACAAATTCCTACAAACTCTCTCAGGTTAACGACATCCACCTACCATGCGCACTTTACTGAGCGGTATATATGTATTTCCGTTTTTTTCTCGAAACCATATTTTCAAAACGCATTTTCAGGCCTATCTATTTTAAACATTCTTAAAAATAACTTATTTTTTTTAGAGCAAAAATTGCGAAAAAAATATCTAAAAACAAGTAAAAAAGCTAAAGTCGATGGTGTTCGACTGTGAGATACCCGATACCCAAACTTTTACATCCCGAACAAACACTGTCGAATTAGAAAATTCGTTAATTAAAAAAACTAATCGCAATGAAAATTGCGCTTTTTAAACTATTTAAGCTTAATATCCGAATACTTAACAACGCACCAGCACTCACCAGTCGCACGCAGTCAGCCAATGAAAGCGATTGGCACACATTTGTTTTAGAGCAAAAGTGTTGAAGATATACTATAGTATAGTGCGACAACTGCAGCGAATTAAAAAGCAAAGGGTGTAGTCTAGAGGTCTAAGTGCCTGGTGAGTGTTGTTTATAGCAAGATCAGCATGAGTTCGAATCCCGCTCACTCCAAAGATTTTTTTCTAATTTTATTTTTATTTTTTTTTTTTGTTATAAGAAAAAAACATACAAAAATATAATAACATAAAAAATGTAAAAGAAAAAGTTCCTAGAAAATTTCGTCTCCGCCTGGAATCGAACCCTCGACCTTGTCGGCTACACGCAGCTTCGCAACAAGCTAAAGGTCTGGTAGATCCTATCTTTAAATTCCTACTTTATTGCCTGATAACTCACTAGTTTATCATCCGATTTTAGTCAAATTTGTTAGAAAACGACCGCACAACCCTTATATTTAGGTAGTGTATTCATTTTAAGTCGGAAATTACGTTTTTTATGATTTGCGGGGGTTGAAGTGGGCGTGGTCAAATTTTAAAACAAGCTTAATCTGCGTGCAACGGATTAAAATGCTGTAACCAAATTTGGTGGATCTAGCTCTTACAGTCTCTGAGATCTGTTTACCAACACGGACAGCTGGACAAAGAGACAGACGGACTTGGACATCAAAAATGTTAACATTTAGAAACCTTTGCCGGATTCCATCTTTTGGTATAATATTTTTAAGGCCGTAGCATTAGTTAGGCAAACAGAAAATTAGCCGATTTTCAAAATTTGTTACTTAAATAATAAATTCGCTGGACAAAATATCACTGATTTCGATAAAACTTACATACCCGGTTTAGAGCACGGTGGTTTGGAATTGCGGAGAAAGCGATTTCTTTAGCATCCCTGATAATTTAATAATATTAAAACCAATGACAAAAGATGTGATTGTTTTGGAGAGAGAGCGAGAGATTTGCCCCGTTCCTACTTAAATACTAATGGAAATAGAAAGAAGACTATTTGCAAAGTTTTATTCAGATACTGATAGACCAGTTGTTTGACTAGGAAATAAAAATTTAAACACTCTAAATTTTTGCCTAAATAGTACCATAAATTTATGAAAATCTTTTTAAATATTGTTTATTTAAATAGTTTAGGACATAACAAATCGTGCATCATACAATTTAATTATATATGTATATCCCTTATACTTTTTTTTTACTATTTTTTGATTGACTTGGCTGCTTGTAATTTGAGTGTTACAGAAAATAATTAAAAATAATTAAAAAAAAAATAATGTAGGGGTTGATATGGTCTCATATAGACCTCGAAGTTTCGCATTTTGTTTAAATTTTTTTTTTTTTAAATATATAATTTTGTTGAAAAAATCAAAGTCTAAAAATGGCATAGCTACGCCAAAATAGCATATGGGCATTTTCCACGGAAAGTCCACCGGGACCAAAAATTAAAACATTGACAAAAAACTTTTTATCTTACTTATAAGCAGGGAGCGTAATTACGTTAGGATAGCATAGTCTTATTTCTTTAGCACGTAGTATATATGTCGGAACGACCGAAATCGGGTTACTATATCCTATAGCTGCCATAGGAATGATAGTGAAATTAGCGGTTTTTATGCTTCTAGAATTACGGGTCTAATTTCATTAAGATCGGATCACTATATCGTATAGCTGCCATAGAAGCGATGAACCAATTGCAGACTGCAAGGGTATACAAACTTCGGTTTACCGAATTTAGCTTTCTTTCTCGTTTGATTTTTATTATAAAAATCAAACAAGAGTTAATTTTTGATAATATAAAGCGTTTCTCAATATTTATACCCTTGCAGGGTATTATGATTTTGTCTATAAGGGAAGGAAGCATCTCCTACCCCATAAAGTATATATGTATATTTTTGATCACTCTTCCTCGTCGGCGGCATCAGGATCTGGCCCCGCGGCTTTGGAATTTATTTAATTTTTAAATTTATTTTTGCCCCGCTGAATATCCCGCCATACCGCTTTGTTTTCAACTGCCTGTCTTCATTTCGCAAGGGTGGCGGGGAAATATCAGATATTTTCTTCCCTAGCGCCACCCTTGCGAAGACTCAGCTGATTTAAAATATCTAGCGCGATGTTCATTCTACAGTGCTTATCAGAATTATAAGACACCCTGAAAATTTTAGTTTCGACCCTCGAAGGAGAATGAGGAAGCATTATACAACAAAATCAAGTATGCAGAATTAAAGCCTAATGAATTCTGCTTAAAAGCTGATGTTCTTATTTCTGATTCCATCACGCGTTTTCAAGTATCGGTAAAAAAGCGCAACAGTTCAATTTTTGCCATGCCTAAAAAGCTTATCATAATTATAAGACACATTTCAATTATTGCGGCTGGGGACAAAGATTTGGTTTTAAATAATTTTTTTTATATTTCTGTTAACAATTTAATGAATTTGTAATAAAATGCCGCGTGAAAGTTTGTTATTCGACGAGAAAAAGGAAATAATAAAATCCTACAACGATGCCAAGCGAAATATCGCGAAAAGTTGGTTGAACACGCTGTGTTATCACCAAATTTTTTAATAACCTGGTTAAATATGAAGTCAAGCACAGTTTTGGAAGAAAACCAGCAGTTAAAAATGTCCAAGGTTGAGAAAAAAACATCTAAAAGCCGTAACAAATTAAGTCTTTTTTTGAGGTTATGTACATTTTATTTTATAAAATTAAAAAAAATTGTTTGCTTAATTTTGATTAACTTATTTTACTACCAATGAAATTTTCAACCAAATCATGTATCACTCATTTCAATTGGACAAAAACTAGCATTGATGTCGACTTTTCTGTAAGTCTATGTGCCACTACTACCGGCGTGCATACAAATTTCAAGAGAACCATCATTTATTAGCCACATACTAACAGAAAAGTCGATAACTTTGCTAGTTTTTGTCCAATTGAAATGAGTGATACCTCATTTGGTTGAAAATTTCATTGGCAATGAAATATAAAATTAAAAGTTAAGTAACCTTTTTTTTTAATATGATATACTTAAAAAAAGTACATAATCTCAAAAATATAATATACTTAATTTGTTGAGGCTTTTATATGTTTTTCTTTAACCTTAGACATTTTTTAGGTGAGGTTTTTTTCCAGAGCTGTGTCTCCATATTTATCCGGTTTATTAAACATTTTTATTACTTAGTGATAACATAACGTGTTCGACCAACTTTTCGCGATTTTTCGCTTTTTGTGATTTTTCGCATTTATTTTTCCCTTTTCCTCGTCGAATAACAAACTTTTACGCCGCATTTTATTACAAATTCATTAAATTGTTAACAGAAATATAAAAAAAGTTATTTGAAACCAAATCTTTGTCCCCAGCCGCAATAATCGAAATGTGTCTTATAATTATGATAAGCTTTTTAGGCATGACAAAAATCGAACTGTTGCGCTTTTTACCTCTACTTGAAAACGCGTGATGGAATCAGAAATAAGAACATCAGCTTTTAAGCAAAATTCATTTTGTTGTCCTTCCTTCCTCATTCTCATACGAGGGTCGAAACTAAAATTCTGATAATCACTGTAGTATATTCTAGTATTTCTCTTAGCTCATCTGCGTACCGACCTAGCTAAGAGGGGCCGAAACGTGTATTTGGCTCTCGCTCCCACTCGTTTGGTGCTAAAATTTAGCGCTGGTGAATTTTTAGAAAAATCGTTTGTAAATTGATTTTTTTTTGTTTAATTTCTTTAGCATTTTTTTAAACAATTTTTCAAAGAAAAATGAAAATATAACACCCACACTGATAGGCGTGTTGACTTAAAATTTCGTTTAAATATTTTTTAGATCAATACAAAAAGAATAGAATAATAAATAAAAATTTTATCACGCAGCTGCGTGACTAATCTCACCAACTGAGCATCTACTCCAAGGCTCAGCATTGCATTGGTTATTGCCCTTGAGTCTATGTTATTGAAAGCTCTATGTCCAAGATGGCAGCTAGGGTATACTCCTTATTTTGCAGGGATTTTTCTATACTGGATATGACAGAATGAAGTGCTGTTTCTGTCGATTTGCCTTTACGGTATGCGTGCTGAGATTCAGATATCAGAGAGGGATTGATTGATGTTCTCAGGTGTAGCCCTATCAATCTTTCCAAGGTTTTTAGAAGGAAGGAGGACAAGCTGATTGGCCTGAGATCCTTCGGTGTTGTGTGTGAGGCTTTGCCGTCCTTGGGTATACAAACTACTTTGGACGTTTGCCTGGAATCGAGGATTTGGCCTAACGCCATGATGTTCGTGAAGATGGCTTTTAGCCAAGGGACAGCGAGATCTTCCCCTTGCTGCAACTGTGCCGGGAATATCCCATCAGGGCCTGGAGATTTATAGGGAGCGAAACTGTTTATAGCCCATTTGATGTTGGATTCAGTCATAATGCTATCCAATGACCTAACCGGGTGGTATGGTTGTGGGTCGCTTGTTTGGGGACCTAAGGTGTTTCCTGGAAAATGCGTGTCTAGTAATAGAATCAGTGTTTCTTCGCTAGAAGAAGTTCACGAGTCGTCCTGTTTCTTGAGATAGCCCAGATTCGAGGACGACTTTGAGAGTACTTTTCGTAATCTTGCAGCTTCCGAAGAGGATTCAATTCCCGAACAGAATTTTCTCCAATCCTCTCTTTTTGCCTGCCTGATGAGCTTTTTTAATTGAGCTAGACTGTGTTTATATTCAGACCAATGTTGTTCACAACTTAGTCTTTTTGCTCTGTTGAAAAGTTTCCTACATACCCCCCTCAGCTTGTCTATTTCTTGATTCCACCAGGGTGGTATCCATTTGCCTCTCGGCTTGCTGATTGGACAGGATGCTTTATATGCACTGTTGCAGGCTTCAGTGAAGACTGTCGTGAGAGTAGTGAGATGTTCCTCCGATGGAGGA
>VNKF01003845.1:0-32552 GCA_008044355.1 Drosophila lacteicornis
TCGTTGTAGTGCTCCACAATCACCGTCTCCACGGCCACGGTGCAGGCCATGGCCGCCTTTTCGCCCATTAAAGCGGTTCCTGCGCCCAGCATGAACCCGGCCACATTCCACAGCGGCGTCATGATCGTGGGACGCACGCGATGCTGCTGGATGAGCTGCTCGAACTGCCGGCGATGCTCCTTCTCCTGCTCCCACATGTGCCCGATGGTCTTGCCCATGGGCCCGTTGCCCAGAATGGCCATTTGGCCGGCGTAGATTCGATCGGCGCCCAGTTCGCCGGCATGATCCACGCGTATGATCTCGTCGGTGAGGGTGTTCGGACGTGGACGCAGTGGCGGAGTGCCAGTGGCTGCTGCTCCTCCTGCCGTCGAGCTGAGGCAACGCACGGGTAGCAGGCGGGGGAGTCCTCTCAGCATGGCGGCTATAAAGAAGAAGGATATATAGATATAATTATAAAGGAATCTCCGCTCTCACAGGTATTTGCAAGGACAAGTGCCAGAACGGCGGCAAGTGCATACAGAAGGACAAGTGCCAGTGCTCCAAGGGTTACTACGGCCTGCGCTGCGAGTACTGTGAGTGGGAGCCTATGGCTAATCCCAAACCAATCCTAATCCCAATCCCCCTTCACAGCCAAGTGCGTGATACCCTGCAAGAACGAGGGCCGCTGCATCGGCAACAACAAGTGCCGCTGTCCCAACGGACTCCGGGGCGATCACTGCGAGATCGGGCGCAAGCAGCGCTCCATCTGCAAATGCCGCAACGGCGTCTGTCTCTCCCAGAAGCGCTGCAAGTGCCATCCGGGCTTCTACGGGCGCCACTGCAACGGCCGTAAGTGCCAGAGTCTGCGAGCGATCACCTGTTCCTCCTACATTTCCCTCTATTACAGGCAAGCGGAGTCACGCCCACTGAGACCGGGGTTTCTCTCGAGGAGATCAAGTGACCCTAGTGGAGGCACGCACACACCATCTATTGTAATCTTCATTAAACACTTGCAACACTATTTCTAATAAATGCAACCACAACAACAGCGACAAAAGGATGAATCGAAAATAATTCTAATTGTGATAACATTTTTTTGTAATTTAACATTTTTAAATAAAAACAAAATCGAAGAGTTGACACGCCGGAGAGTGCCGATATTTGGAATAACTCTTAACTTGCCCATTACGTTGCTGGAGCTGTGCACAAACACGAAACTACAAAAAAATAAAGTAAATAAAACGAATCCGGCGAAATGTCTGTGTTTATTACGCGCACGCAGAGCTGCAATATATCGATTGTACTATCGATTACAGGTGTCAAACTATCGATGGTACCGATGCCATCGAATATTTAAAACTCCGATATTTGTTTTAGAAGGTTGAAAATGAGAAGTACAAAACTGAGAATTAAATACCTGGCGAGCAGAAATGACGCTGCACACATAGCCTTGCTTTATTATAACAGTTATGGGATCTGATCTCTCTGGCTGTCTCTCTTTGGCATATCTCTAGTTTAAAACTGTTATATTAACTTAGAGCTTAGTAAACGTCATCGCCCATCTGGTATTTATGTTCGCCTGGTACCTCAAACCCTTTACAGTGGGTTTTTTTTTTTTAATTAAGTTTCCATATAATTTCCACTACATTTTTCCATCTATGAGAATAAAATACTAGGAGCACAGGAACTGCAACTGATAGACGATGCACTCTTCCCTTAACTTTATTATAACAGTTATGGGATCTCTCTAGCTGTCTCTCTTTGGGATATCTCTAGTTTAAAACTGTTATATTAACTTTGAGCGCAGTAAACGTCATCGCCCATCTGGTATTTATGTTCGCCTGGTACCTCAAACCCTTTACAGTGGGTTTTTTTTATTAAGTTTCCATATAATTTCCACTAAATTTTTCCATCTATGAGAATAAAATACTAGGAGCACAGGAACTGCAACTGATAGACGATGCACTCTTCCCTAAACTTTATTATAATAGTTATCTTTGGCTCTCTCTGCCCTAAAACTGTTATATTAAGTTTAGGCACAGAAGAAGTCGTCCTCTTCTAGTATTTGTGTTTGCCTGGTACCTGAAACCCCCAACAATTGTTTTTTTCCAAACTCATTTCAAAATTCAAATTTTTCTCCCCATCGATAGCTTATCGATAGTCACGCCAGTCAGCTGTGCATGGCCCGAAAATTCAAAAAGCAAGAAGCAAAGCCTTTCGATGGCTATATTTACCCTTGTAGGAGCGCGCATACGTGTCCCTTGAACTCGTATCTTGATTAGATTTCACCAAGATCATCCCCGATTGCCTGATAGCGCCCGATCCCGAGTGGGCGTCGCTATATAAGAGCATAATCGCATAGCGATCACCAGTTAGCCGCGGAGCGGAGCGGGTGCGACGGGGTCAACAAACGGTGCAATCAGACCAATTGCGTGCAATTTCCAGTCTCCATTTTCACATTCCAGCAAGATGTCGACGCAGCAGCAGCAGTTGGACTTCATTGAGCGGTACCTGGTGTACGACATTTTCAAGTACTTTGGCTCGGGTGCTGCGCTGGAGGGGCACAGCGTCGAGTGCTCCAATGGGCTGGACGGATTCATGTCCGCCCTGTACACGGTGCAGCTGGATCTGACCATCGCGGACCGCAAGCAGACGGAGGTGGTGCTGGTGAAGTTCATGAAGGGCACGGAGGAGTTCCGCGAGAGCAGCAACTCGTACATTCAGTTCGCCAACGAGATTTTCGCCTACGCCGAGATCCTGCCCGCCTACGAGCACCTGCTGCGGGCGAGTCACCTGTCCAGCGATGTGGTGACCAACTGGGTGCCGCGCTGCTACTTTGCCAAGTTTGGCCAGGTCGATCGTGAGTCCTGAGTCCCTCTCTCTCGCATGGAGAGTCCCCCTCCTTATCATTTCCCTCTTTGTAGGCCTGGGCAGCGGCCGGGAATCGGTGCTGGCTCTGAAGCATCTCACGGGCGATGGCTACCAGCTGGGACCGCGACTGACGCTGCGACGGGATCAGCTGGAGGCCATGGTGGGTCTAATTGGACCCTTCCATGCCCTGGGCTATGCCACGCGTATCCTGCAGCCGCAGGTCCATGCACGCCTTCGCGCCGGCATCGTGGACATGCCATTCGTATCCAAGACGGGTCGCGGCGGCTTCGATGTCCTGTACCGCGTCGCCTTCGATCGCTTCTACGAGTTCTATGACCGCAAGAAGGCGGAGCTCCTGAGCGGGGCCAAGGATGAGGGCTTTGGCGTCGCCATCGAGCGGCTGCGCGAGAAGTACTTTGCCAATCCCACCCAGCTCTTGGAGCGGATTCGCACCGCCTCCTATGCCGAGGATCAGCCGGACAGCTACTTTGCCACGTTCCTGCACGGCGACTACAACCGGAACAATGTGCTCTTCCACTACGGCGCCGACGAGCAGGTGGACGGCATCCGGACCATCGATTTCCAGGAGCTGCGCTTCAGCACCACGGCCATCGATCTGAGCTTCTTCATGTACATGAACTCGCCCTCCGAGGGGCGCGAGGAGCTCTTCGCGCAGCTGTTGCGCAAGTACCATCGCCACATGATCGAGATGCTGGAGCTGGTGCTGTGGCGCAACAAGGCGGAGCTGTCCGAGGAGCGGGTGGAGCAGCTGCTGGCGGACTACAGGTGGGTCTACTCTGGGTGGGTCTTCTATGCAGTTCTAATAGCAGTTCCTCCCTTAGCTTTGAGCGCTTCGAGGCGAACTTCAAGCGCTATGCCTTCTATGGGGTGATGGTCTGCATGCACTTCATGCCCTGGCTTTTGGGCAGCGAGACGGACTGCGCCGAGCTGTCGGGGCTCTTCGACACGGACATGCACGGCCCGGCCTTCCATCAGCTGTCGATGGACATAGCCGGTGACGTGGCCAACGAGGAGATCTTCAAGACGATGCGTCATGCCTACGAGCAGGGCTACATGGAGGAGATATAGAGCTTGAGAAAATATAGTTTCCGCTCGCTTGATGCCTTATTCCACTTTAAATACATGTAAGTTGAGTTATTATCTCAACTCGGTTTTATTATTATTAACAAAAGTAGAGGTATTATATTTTAATTTGGAAAATAGCACAAGTTTCTTTAGTCTTCAGCTTTTCTTATTCTTTCTTTTCTTATTTTGTTCTGCTGTTGATGCCGCTGTCGTCTCTCTCTGAATGTCTCTCTGCTGCTAAACAGTCTTACATACATTCCACCTGCTGCAAACCCACTTGGCGGCGTCTAATCTCTGCCTGCTTTGAGGCCAGGCCAAGACCTTGATTCACTTTTGAATATTTATGTTCTGTTTCTGATATCAAACCCACAAAGCCGGAAACTGTTTGAACAACTGCCGCCGTCGCTGCTGCTTGTCTATTTAAGAAGCCCCGAGCGGCGGGGCTCGGCTTCAGGTATCAGTGGTTCTCGGCTTGAATTATGCGCTGCATCATCCTTCTCTTCTTGCTCGCGTTGAGCCTTCAGCAAGGCTTCGGGCTGCAGGTGCAAACGGAGCACTCTATCGTCGAGGAGTGGAGTTGGCAGGACAACCAGGGAAATGGCGATTCTGGAGGCTATGAATACTCCGAGCTGCTGGACGAAGACGAAGAAGAGGACTACGACGATGAGGACAACGACTTGGACTGGGTCCAGGCCCAGGCGGAGGCCGAGGACGAGGAGAGCTGCGAGTACAGCTGTCCCCGCTACTATCGTCCCGTTTGTGTGCTCCGCAATGGTCACCGGGTGACCTACGCCACGCCCTGCGAGTTCTACAACCAGGTGCGCTGCGCCAGCGTTCGAAGGCGCCAAGGGGAGTCCGTGCCCGACCTACAGTACCAGCACAGTGGTTCCTGCTAGAGCTGGGAAAAAAATCGATTCTTTTCGATCTTTTAGAAAATAACATCGATTATATCGATTTAATCGAAAAAAAACCTATTACATATTTTTTTTTAATTTATAGAAATCAATTCATGGAGATCATATACTGATACATATAAAGAGAAACCAAAAATACATTTCTTTAATATAAATAAAGAAAAGTTGTCGAGAATTTGAAAAAAAACAATCGATAGTGACGTGGAGCACAGCACCATCGATAACTCCCAGTTCCCTTAAGAAAACACTCCACGGCTGGTTCATTGTTCATCATAATCGTTATTTCCCTTCGTTTTTAATATGATCTAAGCTACAAGCAGACTTAATATGGTTTGCCTGTCGTGGCCACTTTGCTCGTTATCCTTACAAATCTAGTAATAATATGATTAGGTTTACACAATCGAAAAAAAAAATGCTGAATAGTTTGGAACTAGCACAACTACGCCAACAGAGGCGGAGACAGGTTTATACTTAATTAATTAACGAATATTTTAGAGCTTAATATGGGGTTACTATTTAATAATGGGCTTATTACTTAATAATGGTTTGGTCTTTTAAGGTCCCGTCCGGACCACGTAGCTGTTCCTGCGCTTCTCGATGCGTATCACGTTGACGGGAGCGGGAGTGGGAGTGGAAGCTGGTGCAGCTGAAGCAGGGGCTGCGGGCACATTGTTAATGGTGATCCGATTGGCCAGGGGCGTGATAATCCGCGTTCTCGGCGTCTTAGGGGACTGAGGCAGCGGCTGCTGCTGCTGATGTTGCTGCTCCTGCCTCGATGACCTGAGCAGCTCGTCCGGATTCACGGTCTTGCGGCGCTTGGTTATCCGCACCAAGGGCCTGGTGATTGCAGGTTCCTGGACTGGCAATGGAACCTGTACCTGCACCTGCCCCGCCCCCACCTTCCCCTTGAGGCTGATGTGCAGCCGGATGGGCGGTCGCTTCACCTTGGCCATCAGCTCGGCGTCCAGCTGCCGCATCACCCGCTCGTCGCTGAAGCGCGTGCGCCGCAGGCTGCTCTTGGTGATGATCAGGCCGTTCTGGAACTGATAGTGCACGTTCATGAGGAACTTACGCAGGTCGGCGTACGTGTGCAGCGCTCTAAAGCGATGCACATCGTCGCGGTGGAAGGAGTAGCAGTGCTGGATGTACTCATCAAACCCCCCGGGCAGGTTTCGCGAACAAAAGGCGCAAAACAGAAACTTGGTGTAGTGATCGACCATGTGCCGGAACGTCACCAGCTCGTCCGACGAGGTGAACATGCAGAAGAAGCAGTGATAGATCACCGGAGCCGTCAGCTGGCGGAAGCAGAAGCGCTCCCCAGGCTTATTGTGCTCGATGCGCCCGTGCTGGCCAATGGCACCCTTGGTGGGCATCACCACGCTGCACAGGTCGCACTGATAGTACTCGTTCTCGCCGCTGGCGCTGAGCTGCTGCAGGGCGGCCAGTTCCGCGTCCGTCACGTACTTGAGGTCGTTGGGCAGGTGGCCCTCGCGGTTGATGTGCTGGGCGAGATCGTGCCAGCTCTGGTACTTGTAGTCGCAGTAGGCGCACTCCTCCGGCCGTCGCACATCGCAGGCCACAATATTCCTGATGGAGTGCACCTTGAGCAGATGGTCGTCGCGCAGCGTCTTGGCGTTGCTCTTGTAGCGCTTGCACTCGGAGCAGAGCAGCTGCGGCTGGACGCGGAAGTAGAAGGGCTGGTCGGGATGGACGACGGCCCAGTGCTGGCTGCGCAGGTCCTGCAGGTTGCTGTTCGTCACGCCGCAGTGCGTACAAGCGAACTCCACGATTTTCTAGGGAGGAGAAAGAACAGGGATTAATTCAGGATTACTTCAGAAATTCTTATATTCTTAAGAACGGACCAAAATATTTTTAATTTTTAATCATTAATATCAAAAACGATCTTTATATAAAATCTATATAGACTGATTACATTACATGTGATTACATTTCTTTCATTTTTTTTAATACATAAAATCTTATATAAATTATGCCATTTAATCTGGTTTGCTTAAGCAAAATAAGATATACTTTTTACCCATTGTATTTGTCGATAGTATCGATGGTTTGGACTATCCCTATCGAAAATATCAAGTAAGAGCACTAATTCTTTTTTTTTCGGTCCAGCATCGATTCTATTTGGCAGAATCGATGTATCGTGAACCATTCATCTTTTGGATCATCAATGGCTTTTGAAAATTAAATCATTTCATTTTTTTATGTTCTGGAAACGTAATTTATATTCGCTTTTTATGTTATAAAAACGAATTCTTTCTAGAGCTGCCAAAAAATAGATTTTTTCGATTTTTACTAGAGAAAAATCGATACTATCGATTTAGCAAATTTCTTTTTTGAATACTCCAAACAACGAAAAAACAATCGATGGTTTTCAAAAACCTTCAAATAATCGATAATATCGATAGTATCATCGAAAGTTTTACAGCTCTACTGGAAACGTAATTTATATTCGCTTTTTATGTTATAAAAACGAATTTTCGTTATTTATGTTTTATAAACTTGAAACTTTTCTTTATTTATATTAAAGAAATGTATTTTTGGTTTGTATCAGTATATGATCTCCATGAATTGATTTCTATAAATTAAAAACAAAATAAATAATCGGTTTTTTTTTCGATTTAATCGATATAATCGACGTTATTTTCTAAAAGATCGAAACAAATCGATGCACTGAGAATCGATTTTTTCCCAGGTGTATTCTAGGGGCACTCACCAGTTCCTCCTGGCTCTCGCCGGACTCGTGAGCCTCCGGCTCCTCGTCCGAGCCCAGCAGGTCCACCACCTCTGCGAGGGTGGGTGGGGCCTGCTTTGGCGGCTGCTCGGCCTGCTTTGCTGTTGGCTGCTCCTCCTCCCGCTCCTCTTCCTCCTCCTCTGGCTGACTGGCGGCGGGGACCACCTGCTCCTCAATGGGTTGACCCATTAACCAGGTCATAAAGTCCGGGATCTCGTTGGGCACACGCTCGAACTGCATCACCGCCAGGCCGAGCCTCTGCGGATGCAAGAGGTCGATGTGCTGGCCCACGACCCGCTCCTGCTGGTGGCCAAAGTCGCAGTGCGGGCACAGCCACTGGAAGCGCGACTTGTGCTGCTCCTCGCAGTGCTGCCCGATCTTCTGGAAGCTATTGGCCGCCTTCTGGCACACGATGCAGTAGAAGCCCAGCGTCTGGCCCTTCTTGAATCCGATCCGCTGGTAGATCTGCACCGGCTGCACCCGCCGCCCGCCGTGGCTCCCGAGGATGTGCTCGATGACCTCGCTGGCCTCCTTGTCGCCCACATTGCAGTAAGGGCAATGGTACTGGTACTTCCTCTCATGCACAGCCACCGCATGAGCCATCATCTGGACGACCGTGGGCAGGCTGACCTGGCACAGGTTGCAGATATACTCCATTTGGTTCAAGCGCGCACCCTTGGCCGGATAGGGAGGATACGGAGCCGTGAGGGTTTTTCGCGGCTTCACCCACCGAGCGGTCGTTGTGAGCTGCGAGTCTGTGTGGCGATGGACGACCACATCCACCTCCTGGAGCGGGTGACGGTCCTGGATGTGCCGCTCGATCATGGCCAGCTTGTGGTTGTAGCGCACGCAAGTGCCGCACTGGTAGATGTGCCGCTTGTGGAGCAGCAGGTGGGAGAGGTAGCGCTCCACGCTGCTCTGGCCCAGCTGACCCTGCTGCCGCACGTTGCAGTGGTGGCAGTAGATGCCCTCGTTGTAGCAGTGCTCGATGGTCATGTGCTGGCGCAGATCCAGCTCCGTGGCCAGCAGCCGGAGGCAGCCGATGAAGCCGCACCGATACCGACGCTCCGTTGGGACGTACACGAAGCGGGGGACCACGGCCTTGTGCTTGCCCGGTGGTCGGGGCTCCTCTTCCTGGGTGCTTGCTGCATCTGCCTCCTTTGCTGCCGCTGCTGCTGGTGGGTTGGTTTCTCCGGCGACAGTGGCTTCTCCCGCCGCTCCTTTCTTGGCGAATGCTACTACCTCTGCCACGGCCGCATCGAACGCCTCCAGGGCCGTTTCCTCCTCCGTCTGGTAGGCCTCGCGCACAATCTTCTCCTTGTGGTCGTACAGATGCTTCTGGAGCATGCACCTTACGATGGTGCTAAAGCTGCACTCTGCGCAGTTCAGGGGCTGCGGGAAGACAGCGGTGCGGGGCAGCAGGCGCACCTCGGAGCCGCGGTAGTGTGTCTTGGTACCGAGTCGGCGGAGCTGCAGCTCCTGGAGCAACTGCCGCCGGAAGACCTCCATTTCCTGCTTGCCAAAGGGCTGGACAACGGCCGCCAGGAAAACCTCGGTAGAATCTGACGCTGCTCCTGCCTTACCTGCTGCTCCCCCATCCGCATCCGTGGGCAGCTGGATGAACTGCAGCTGACGGTTGACGAGCTCGAAGGCTTGGGGATGCTGGTTGCGGACGTGGTAGAGCATTAGCCGCTTGTTGGCCGCCGTGGCCAGGCAGATGCTGCAGAAGAGCTTGTGGCGGGCGTGGGACTGCTGCAGGTGGGTGCGCAGCGAGGGTGGGAGCAGGGTATGGGCACAGTACTTGCACTTGTACTGCTCGCTGCCCTGGTTGAGGGTGCTGCGGATGTGGTACCGCACATGGTTGACGAACTGCTCCTCCGTCAGCCGCACGATGCAGCCCTTGTGGGGGCAGGCGTACAATCGGTCCTCTGCAACGGAGAGACTCTTGATTAGCACTGGGGATTGAGACATTTTGACCGGGAAACCAGATAGAGCTTGCATGATCTTGATTTTGATGGAAGTGAGAAGTGGAGTCTTGAAAATCTTGAATTGTTGCGGCAGGCAGTATCTGTTATATTTGATATATCTGTACTATAGGATATAGCTTGAGATTTATAGTATTTCTATAAATCAGATTCTTCAGATTCTTGATTATGTATATATTTTATATATATATATATAATACTGTTATACATAGTTAGTTATTTATAACAGTCCGATTCTTGAGATTCAGATTCTTGATTATATGTTTCTTGATTTGTGTTTAATATGCTTTTGAACTGGGAATTGATTCAGTATATATATATAATACTGTTATACATTGTTAGAATTTTATAACAATCCGATTCTTGAGAGTTTGAACCAAAGCTTTGATGTTTAATAAGCTTTTGTATTCGGAATTGGTATTAGAAAGAAGTATGGTCTCTGAAACAGTATATAAATAACACTGTTATACATAGCTTGGACTTTATAAGAAAAGCAGTCAGCGTCCTTTGGTGGAGATGGAACTACCCTTTCTTGATCAAGAGTGGTTTCTTTAACAGTAAATCTTGAGTTCGTGTATTAATAACATTGTTATACATGGATACTGTTATACTTGGAATTTATAACAATTTATTCTTGATAGTTTTAAACACCTTTGTTGTTTAACAATCTTTTGAAGCTGGAATTGATATCAGAAAGGAGATTTTGAAAGTACAAAGAAATTCGGTTTTTAGGCGCCAGGTCTCTGTATCAGTATATAAATAATACTGTTAACATGGCTTCGAACTTATAACAAAATCAATTAGCGTCGTTTGGTGGAGATGGAACTATTATTTTTTATTGAGAGTGGTTTCGGCAGGTATATAAATAATTGTTATACATTGCTTGAAATTGATCAAAAAAACCTCCTATCTTCATCCGACTCTTCATAGTTTACAACGTAGCTTCGATGTTTAATCTTTTGAGGTTGGAATTGATATGAAAAAGGAGATATTGAATTCGTGAATTAATAACATTGTTATACATGGGTACTGTTATACTTGGTGGAGTTGGAAGAATTTTTTCTTGATTGAGAGTGACTGGTTTCGGTATATAAATATATAGGTCATAATTAAAACTGTTATACATGGCTTGAAATGTATAACAAAACCGATTCTTTTCATCAGATTCTAGAGAGTCTAGTATCAGAATAATTACACCTTAACCCCGGACTTCTTCTTTAGTTTTAATTAACTAATTTTGAAATTTATTCATTTTTGATAGAGTTTAGAGTGTAGAGTTTAAGTTTAGGGTGTAGAGTGTAGAGTTTAAAGTTTAGGGTGTAGAGTGCAGAGCTTAAAGCTTAGAATTTAGAGAGTTGGGAGCCCTCTGGGGCTTACTTACCGCTATACCCAGTGGGACGTAGCAACTCAGTCACGGCCGTGGCCAATGATACCTCCGGTATTCCAGATGTCTCACTGCCCACGGCCTCTGTCCCTGCTGTCCCTGTTCCTGCTCCAGTGGCATTAGCTGCGGCGGCGGCCGGGGCATCCCCTGAAGCCGCGGACGAAGTCGATGCAGTAGTCGGCGTTGTGGGGACCGAACGGATGGTGACGCTTCCACGTTGATTCAGCATGTCCCGGATCTGCTGGCTGACGGATGGTGGATCGAAGGCGGATGGCGAATCGAGGGCGCCGTAGAGATCCGATTGGGGGGCCAGGCTGTGGACATGGACGCCGTGGCGGAGATAGTCATCCACATCGCTGGCCACGTGGTTGCAGTAGGCACAGCTCAGGTAGCCATTGCACCCAAAGCTGAAGCGATGGAACTTCATGTGCTCCCGGATGCACATCACGGTGTGGGCGCAGAAGCCACAGTTGGTGGCCATGCACCGGAAGCGGTCGGCCACGGGAATGGGTACAGCTGGAGTTGCAGTCGGAGCTGCAGTCGGAGATGGAGCTGCAGCTGTAGTTGGAGCTGGAGCAGATGCTGATGTGGTTGCGGGCGACCCAGGGATGGGCACGGAGGCCCCGTTAAACACCCGACTGATGGCCAGTCCCAGGCCACTGGGGTAGTTAATCACCACGGGCTGATCACCGGCAGCCTGGTCCTGGGGCGGCGTTGTGGGCTTGGCACAGAGGAACTCACCCAGGCCGGCGGCATTGAAGTCCACCTGGTTGGGCGGCCGAGGATCCGCCTGCAGCAGATCCCTGAGCATGCCATTGGCTTGGGCATCTGTGACAGAAGCGGCTGCTTCTGGTTGACTCTCCTCGGTGGCTGTTGGTGGTGCTGGCTCCGTCAGGCGATCGCCGCTGAAGCGACGCACACGCAGCTTGAAGACCGGAGCAGGTGCAGGTTCAGGAGCCACCTCGGGCGTAGGCTGTGGGATGCCATTTCCACTCGCCTCCATGTGCGCCTCAGTCATGTGAAGCAACTCCTGGCGTATGCTTTGCTGCTGGCCCTCGCCGCTTTTCCTGCTCCGGGGACACAGGGCACAGGCGCCGCTCCAACGCGCTGCGGGATGATCCCGGGCAAAGTGGTTCTCCAGGCCCTCCAGCTCGTTGGAGAAGAGGAAGGTGCAGCCCGGCTGGATGCAGTAGTAGGCGGCGCTATTGGTCGCGGTCCACTTGCGGTAGGCCACGTTCTCGACGCGCTTCATGGGAGTCTTGCGAATGGCGCCCGTGGAGGTGGAAGGCGATGTTGAAGCGGTCGTAGCAGCAGATGAGCTCTGGGCCTCCGGTGGAGGCTCCAGGGGTTGCATCCGAGGCATCAGCTCGCTGGGATCGGGCTGTGGCTGGGACTGGGGCGGCGGTGGAGAGCCATTCTGGCTGCCCTCGCTTCCACTGCCATTGGAGGGCCAGGAGCGAGCCGATCTCCCACTGCTGGACTTGTTCTGCCGCGAACAGAACCGGGTGAAGACCTGGAAGGGGTTCTTGGCCTTGCGATTCTGCTCGGCCGTCTCCAGGTCGATCCACTCATCCGTCATGGGCTCGTCCAACAGGTTGTGGTCCTCGCCAAAGTTGCTGTCGCCATCGCCCACCACATCCACCTCTACATCTGAGTTGGAGGCATCGCTGCCAATGCCGTCGATCAGATCGGCGTCCAGCTGGGAGAGGCGGAGTTCCCGATTGAGGAGGGTTCGTGGTTTGGAAGAGGAGGAAGTGGCCTCCACATCCACATCTGGGTCCGTTTCCATCATCACCAGTGGCTTCTCATCCACCAGCATGCTCTGGTCCTTGTTCTGCAGGGCCTGCTCCTCGTCGGCCAGCTCCTCCAGCTCGATATCCATCTCCTCGTCCATGAGGCACTCGTTGACCACCGGTAGGTGCTCCTGCTCCGGCGGTGGCAGCGGCAGCTCCTCCATTTTGGTCTGTCTGGCTCCTCCCTCGGAGGAAGTGGAACTGCAGACGGCTACCAATGCTCCTCCTGGTGGTGTTTGCTCCACCGGCTCCTGCTCGTTGGGCGACTTGTCCTGCTCCGGCTCAGCCTGCTGTTTGGTCTGCTCTTCCCGTTCGCGCTTCACGCGGCTGGCGGACTTCTTGGCCATCTTTTGAAAACGAAATCGGACCTTCTTTTTGGCCGGCGCCTTCTTCCGGGCTGCTGCCTTCTCTGCCGCTGCCTTGGAGGTGCTGGGACCATCGTCCTCCTCCTCTTCGTCACTGTCCTGAGGAGTTATCTTCAGGAGCAGGGCCTTGGCCCGGGCATTGGCCTTGGCCTTGGTCGCCTTAGCCTTGGTCGCCTTGGCCTTGGTCGCCTTGGACTTGGGCAGCTCGGGATCTTTGCTTGGATTCTGATTCCCCTTGAGTATCTCCTGGGCCTCGGCCTCCGACCTGGCCTTGGGCACATCGTAAATAGTGCAGGCCAGCACGTACTCGTGCTCCATGGTCTCGGCCTCCTCATCCTTCATGCCATGCTGCTGCACCAGATGCCGCTCCATGTGCTCCTTGCTTACCTGCACGAACTGGCAGAGCTGGCACACCAGGAGGCTTATGGGCAGCTGGCCGCAGTTGTTGTGGCTGAGAACTTTGGCCCCCGGCTGGCAGTGCCTTACGTGCTCCTTCAAGATATGCTTCCGGTTCATGGAGAGCTTGCAGTGGGAGCACTGGTAGCGACGCTCGCCCGTGTGGTTGACGAGGTGCTCGGCCAGGTGCTGGGGTCGCAGCTTTACCACCTTCACGCAGAAGGGGCACCGATAGTAGTAGAGATGGAGGGCGCCCTGGGTGACGGAGCACACCGGACGCTGGTTGCGTCCGGCACGGAGTTCATCCAACATCCCAGGCGGCAGGCGGGAGGCAAAGTGCTCCCCATGCTTCTGGATGTAGTGGCAGAGCGGACTCTTGCGGATGTTCACGTGGCAGACCACGCACTTGGACACGGCGTCCGAGGTGGCATCCCAATCGGGATTCACATTGAGCACATCCGACTGCATTGCGAGCCTGCGACGCTTGGCTGGGGGTGGCTCCTTGGGGGCTAGCTTTCGCGCCTGCGCCTCCGCCTCCTCCTTCTCCCGGAGCATCCTGTCCAGGTCCCCACAACGCGGTAACTTCACCCGGCACAGTCGCATCTTTTTCTCCTTGACGGTGGCTCTGGTGATGCCGGCATTGAGGGTCGCGGGGCCCACAAAGCGACGGCCGCGACGCGCCACATTCCGGATAATTAGGGGGCTGGACATGCGGCTGCTCCGACTGCTACCCCGCGAGACACTGCGCGGCACGGAGGGCGTGCGCGAGCGCTGGGTGCACGCTCGCCGGCCGGTGGCCCGGAGCACATCCTCGCCGTAGTACATCTTGGCTATGTCGTCGTTCAGTTTGTCCAGCTCGTTCCTCTTGGGCTTGCGAGGCTTGCGGGTGGGCGGGGGCTGGATCTTTAGCTCGGCCGCATCCTTGACATCATCCGTCTTGGATATATCTTTGATATCTTTGAGGCTGTTCTGGGAATCTTCGTTTTGTGGGATATCCTGCTGCGGCTTATCCTCCTGGACACTGCTCTGCGGCTTATCCTCCTTGACGCTGCCCTGCGAGGACTCCTCCTTTTGAGGTTTATCCTCCTTGACACTGCCCTGCGAATCCTCGTTCGCCGGCAGGTCCACGCGGCGATTCTTGGGCTTCGACTGCCCTTTGGGAGCGCCCTTCTTGCTTCGTTTACGAGCTCCTTGCCCACCAGCCCGAGCCTCGCTGGAGGTGGAGGACTCACTGAGGTTGGCATCAGAGCCCCGGGCTGTAGTCCTCGGTCGCCTGTTGATCTGTCCCAGGCCAAAGCAGCTTCTGCTCAGCTGCGTTTCATTGAGGGACACCTCGGGGCCGCTGCTGCGAGTGCGCCGATTGCCCTCGATTATATTCTGGGTCGAGATGCGGCAGTTGTCGCTGGTGTTCTCGAAGAAGTGGGCCAGGTGGCGGGCGCGCTGCGAAAGGCGGCGCTGCTCCTGCAGGTCCTCGTACATCATACTCTGGCCGGACATGAGCTCCGCCTTGTCCACCAGGGGCTGGCTGGCCATGGGCACATGCGTGTTGCGGCGCCGCGAGATGCGTTGCAGGGCGGGCGTGGGAGGAGCAGGGACTTTCGTGTCGTCGTGCGAGTCCTGCGGCGATGGCGTGGGCTTGTCCTCGTTGGGTAGAGCCTTGGCCTTGTCCTCGTCCTTGTCCGAGACCAGCAGGGAGTGGGCATTGGGGCCGAGCACGATTTTGATCTTGGAGAGCTTGGGAGGCTTGTCCTCATCCGCTTTGGCGGGTGTTTCTTCCTCTGGTTCCGTGCTGTCCTTGGCTTCTTTCTCGAGGACTTCGCCATTCACCAAAGTGGGTATCTTGCTGCCCCTGGCCTCCTCGGGGGAAGAGTCTTCGATCGGAGCCTGGTTCTCAGGCGGAGCTGGAGCTGCAGCTGGCTCCTTAAGGGGCGGCTCGTTCTCTGTGTTCTCGGTGCTCACCGAGCTCGTCACACTCGCCACGCTCTCCGTGTCCAAGTCGCGGGAGGAGGAGGACTTCTTCGCCTGGTTCTTGTCCTTTTTCTCCTCCTTTCCGGTTTGGAGCTTCTCCTTGTCAGCTTTGCGATCCTTTCGATTTTCCGATCTACCCCTGGCCTTCTCCTTGTCCTTGCCCTTGCCCTTCTTGTCCTTGTCCTTTTTCTTGTCCTTGTCCTTGTCATCGTCATCGTCATCGTCCTTGTCCTTGACCTTGATCTTTTCCTTGTCTTTGCTCTTTGCCTTATCCATGTCCATGTCCTTGCTCTTTTCCTTGTCCTTGCCCTTTTCCTTATCCGTGTTCTTTTCCTTGTCCTTATCCTTGCCTTTGTCCCTATCCTTGTCCTTATCATTATGCTTATCCATATCATTATCTTTCTCTTTCTTTCCGTCATCACAGCCTTTGCTGGCGGTGGAGCTGACGCTGGCACTAACCTCGCCATTGCCCTCACTGGCACTCACCGAACCCGGGCTGGAGGCGGCCACCGCCGCTGGCGCCTTCTTCGGTATGCGGAAGTCAATCTTCTTGGTGGCGGGACCCGTGGCATTGCGGTACAACGTGTCCAGCTGGGGCTCTGGCACCACCGCCGCCGGCGCCGCCGCCACTGCCGCTGCTCCTCCAGCCTCCATCTCACTCTCTTTTTCAACGGCCTCCAGCAGGCGCTGCTTCTCGGCCTCCAGTACGCGCAGCTCCTCTGCCACCTTGGCCTTGGCGGCGGCCTCCTCGCGAGCCTTGGCCTCGCGGTGCTCACGGTAGGTGCGGGCCACGCCCGGCGAGCCATTGGCCACGGGTGGTGGCCGACCATAGGGTCCCATGTTAGCGCCTCCCCCACGATTGTGGCCAGGGAAGCCGCCCCTGAAGACGGGACTTCCTTTGCTCTGGGTTGAGCCCCAGTGGGGTTTGGTGTATTTGCTGCCATTGATGTTTCCGTTTACGTTTAAGTTTCCATTACCATTTCCGTGTCCGTGTCCGTTTCCGTTAATATTTCCGTTTCCGTTGTTAATTGTTTGCCAGGATCCTTCATCGTTGTTGTTATTATAGGATGTGTAAGTTCCAGGACCACGACGCGGATCACCGGCGTAGGGCGTCGGCTTGTGACCCTGCTGCTGCTGCTGTTGGCCATGCAAGGACTGGTTACGGCCCATGCGGGGATCCCGAGGATCACGAGGATCCCGAGGATCACGAGGATCACGGCTTTCAGCGCGGCACTCTCGAGGATCACGGCTCTCAGAGCGCTCACGGGGATCTCGACTCTCACGGTGATCCCGGTTATCAGAGCGTATGTCCCGATGATCACGACTCTCCCGCATATCACGAGGATCCCTTGGATCTCTCGGATCCCTTGGCTCTCTTGCCTCATTGCCATTGAATCGCCAAGGATCCAAGCTCGCTTCCCTGCCATAGACCCGCGACGCCATCGGCGAATTGGGGCTGTTGCAGCTGGCGTAGCTGGACGACGACGATCCCGAGGAGCCCCGAACGCTCATACTTGGTGCGGGAGGAATCGGCGAAGGAATGCGAACCATGGGAGGCGGTACCGGCGATGGAATAAGAACCATGGGCGGCGGCGTGATATTCGTGGCACTATTCGAGGTCATTGCGGGGCTTTGGGCCTTGGGAAGGGCACTAAACTGGGGCTTCTTGCCGCGCGGATCATTCATGTTGGAGGCCGGCGCCGGCGGCGATGCTGTTGCTGGCTGATCTTGCCCCCCAACCAGAGCGGCCAGCTTCTTGCGGGCCTCCAGCAGGGAATTACTTACCTCCGACCTGTCTGGCGGCTGCCCTGCCTGGCGACGGCTAAATTGTGCCGGCGACAAGGGAGGCCTTGCGGCGGCGGCGGCACCACCCACTGGCGAACGGCGGGTGAACTGTGGCGGCGGGGCCTCAGGCGAGGGCGTCACCGACGAGGTGCAGGCACGCCGCACAAAGTCCGCCTCGGAGGCAGGCTGGGCAGCGCCCGAGTCTTTGGTTTTTGATGGTGATGGCGATGGTGAAGGCGACGCCGTGGAGCGGTTACCCAGCTCCTCAAGGCGCGCCTCCTGCATGGCAGCCAGCACGCCGCCGGCAGCCGATGGTGTTGGAATGCTTGGGGTTGTGTTGCTGGTATCGCCTGGCGATGGAAGCTTGTCCGTTGCATTTGGCGGCTTGGAGCCTTGAGTCTTTTTGGTAGTTGGAGCCGCCTTGGAGGCTTCGCTTGGCTTGGCAGTCGGCGCTGACCTGGCACGGGATGTGGTCGCTGCCCTGGCACGGGATGTGGTCGGCATGTCGCTCGAGTCTCTCGAGTTTTGTTCGCTGTCAACGTCAATGACACCGGCGAAACGCTGGAGGGCCGAAATCAGGGTGGGATTAGCACGTGTGGCGGCAACGCTACGTCGTGTGTGCTCCACTTACCAGACTGAACTTGTTCTTTAGCTTGAGGACAATCCGCTCGATCTTTTTCAGCGTGACCATGGAGATGTTCCTGGGGGACAGTAAATTAGTTACGAATTTTAGGAGGCAAGCGCCTGCGGACTTACTCTCGCTCCAGCAGCCCAATGAGCGCCCCCATCCGCTGCGACTGCACTCGGGACAGCGAACGCTCATGGCTTCGCATCACGCTGCGTATGAATGGTATATCCTGGCGGAGTTCCAGGAGCTTCGCCTGTGTCTCCTCCTCGACGGTCACGCTCACCACTGCAACATCCTCGCCGCTGCTGTCGCCAGAAGTGGCGGCGTGGGCGTCCTCGTCGTCCATGCTGGCTGCGGAAGCGGCAGCGACCTAGTCTTCTCCTTGCTTATGCCGATGCTGTGGGCGGAGAGGGACAGCATTAGCTTAAATTAACTAAGATCCTGGAGGATGCGAGGTAGGTGTTCCTTTTTTTTTTTTCCGGTGCCCACGCACAGCGGCATACACACACCACACCGACCGGATGCACTCACCGTCCGTGCCCGTGCCACCGAAAAGCAACGAAAAACGAAACTACAATTAACCAACGCAAGCGAGAGCGAAGGACGCGGTTGCCATTGTTCCTGTAAAGCGGCATGCAGACTCACTCCTTTGGGTGCTTCTTTAATGGGCTTCTTTTCGAACGCACAAAAAGACGGCAGCGGCAGGCACAGGCGGCGGCGGCGTCGTTCAGTGACAGCAACGGTGTGGCGCCGAAGTCCGAATGTCTATCGCGCTGCGGTGGTATCGATGTATTCGTTTGCACAAGTCACTTGTTTGTTTCTTTTTGGTTTGTTCTTTTTTGTTTGTTTCTTTTTTGTTTTTTTGTTTCTCGTTTTTGCTTTTTTTTTTTTTTTTTTTGAGAACGGAACCTTTCTCTATGGTGCTGCTAGTACAACTGAGCCGACGTACCATTTTACTTAGCCAGCTAGGCACAAATCAAAATTCAAGGCTAACTAGATGGAGTGAAATTGCGACATTCACATCTGGTTTCGATAGTGCGATAGCGATAGTCATGTATCGAACCATCACTAGCAACGGTCACACCACTCACGCTCTACTTTTCGCACAAAGATACACTAAGAACGGCAAAATCGAAGGAATACACTCTCCCCCCAAAGTGAACACGCTCTCCGACGAGACAGGAGAGAGGGAGAGGGAGAGAGGACAGCAAGAAATGCGCATTAAAACTACGGCGAAACATTGAATTCGCCGCAGCGCGCTGCAGTGGTGTTAGTGGGCGCAAGTGTCGTGGTATTAGTGCCTTAGGGCGGTCGGAGATCGGTTATTGTTGTTGTGTGGTTTGTCGTCGCCGCTGTCAATGTTCTTGTTTTGCAAAGGCTCCGCTCGCTGGCGTAGAAAAAAAAAAAAACAAAAAGAAAAAAAAAACACAAAAACGCAAAAACAAAAAACACACGATGTAGAGATGAAGCGCAAATGGTTTGCTACTACTCCACCTCCAAGCCTTTTCTTGGGATAGACTTAAGCGAGCCAGGCAAATAGCTGACTGTTTCCAGGTTCTGATGCACTCCAGCCCGACACCCATGTATTTGCACATGGGTGAACGGATTTACATACATACATACGTATGACGTATATGCCAATATGTATGTATGCGGGAAACATGGGAGTAGATAAATTAAATATATCACGAACGACGGCACAAAGAAGAATCAAAGATCTGCGGCCCCAAGATACAGCTTAAAAGTTGAGCAAGGGTTTTCGCAGCCGAGAGATTCCGATGCATACACATGTTGGGCCAGACTGTACACAAATACAAATATCGGTATATTAGTATACACACACAAAACCAAGACGGTAAAGGTGTCAAGACGATGTCCAGATTTTGAACACACAAAGGGACGCAACAGGAGGGGTGTAATATCGCTTCACAGGGGTTGCAAAACTCGGAAGAAGAACGTACCCGTGCTGGTGACCTGCCTAGATCGAAATATGGAAACTTCTAGAACCTCGACGGGAAAATTGAGTTTCACGCATATCTTTATATCGCATTGTAAAATAACTATTTCACAGTACCTTAACAGTATACTTACTCCTAGCTTTGACCGGAAAAAAAAGTCCAAGTACAATTACTTAAGTATTGAAAAAAAAAATGTACCACGATCTAGCTGGTTCAATAATTAATTCATTGTTTCAGCTGGCAGGATATTTGTGGCACCAAACATCTTTCTATAAACGGTCCATGCATGATACAACTACAAGAAGTTAGTCTCATTAGCTTTGCTAAGGACCTTAAACATGTTCTCTCTCTCTCTTCGCTTTCTAAAAGACAAACGCTAGAAAAAGATAGCAATATCAACAAGAAAGGAAGCTAAATTCGCCAAGCCGAAGTTTAATTTCCCTTAAAGATAAAAAAACAAATAAAATAAAAGGACAATGTATTGAGTTTTAGTCCGATGTCTTTAAAAACAACGAAAATCGGTTAATTTGGACCGATCGTTCCTATGGCAGCTATATGATATAGTGGTCCGATCTAGTTCGTTCCGACTTATATACTTATGGGAATAGAAAGAAGACTATCTGCAAAGTTTCAATTAAATAGCGCAGAGGCTGAGAGACTAGTTTGCGTAGAAACAGATAGACGGACGGACAGACGGACATGGGTAGTTTGACTTGGCTGGTATTGCTGATCAAGCTGTGGTCGGAGATGATTCCTTCACTGCGTTGCAAACTTCTGACTAAAATTATAATACCCTGCAAGGGTACATACATTTATACAAACTGTAACCGTTTTTCGGCGTTTTGAATAGTATTTAAATAAATGTAGGTTTTCTTTTTATAGGTTCAGCTTTGTTATCCGTTTACCGAGCCTTTATGCATTGGGTCGGTATTCTGTTAAATGGGTCCTTCCCTAAGGGAAACTGATTCCTTAGCTTATAATTCGATTATGCCAATCTGCCTGTATATGAGACACTTTAACTGTTATCGTTGTTGTTAAGTTTAAAAACAAGATTCCCGAGAAAATTAAAAATGGATGGGAAATGTAGAATAAAGTTTCCAATTGCATAAATATAAAAATGTTTACTTTTGTAACTAGACCCATGACGCGACACATGTTTGTATCATACTCTAGCAAGACGGTAGTTATATGCAAATCCAATGGAGTTATTAAAGCGTCGCTTTTTTTTTACCATGGTAATCAGATCAAACATTTCAAACTCTGTTAACGTAGTAGTGTGACCAGATTTAGTCAAGATCAGAAGAAGATCGCCGGGCGGATCCCATCTGCTATTGTCTGAAGGCATTATTATTCGGAAAAACATGTATGTCCCATCAATATCTGTATCTTAACTTAATTTTTCTATTGAATGGTTTTAGGTGGCTCCACCGGCAGCCGCAGGACTGGAACCTATAAAGGAGCCTTAACTATCTCAGGCTCACGGAAATACTCGAACCACAGTAACTGTTAAGCCTAAAGCTGGAAGTGTTACAAACTCTCACAAAGACAGGCGGATCAACCTTCTGGCATTGTGTTACCTTTTTTTTCCAAGCCATACTACTCCGATCACGGAGCCACCTGGAATTCAGAAACAGCTGTTACTTAAGTGGCCAAGATAAGCAGAAAAGACAAATAATAGAGCTTCCCCAACAATGGAGTAAATGGCAAATCAAGTCATAGTAGAAAACATATCACAGTCTGTGAAAGCCGAATGAATTCATGCATTCATTTCATGAATTGGGGAGTCTGTGCAGAAACACCATTCCACGTATTTGCTAACATACGTAAGTTGATTATAATTTTGGCCTCTACGCGTGATAGTGTTTACATTAGGTAGCACCTCTAAGCGAAAATGTAAGCCATTACAATTAAGTCAAAAAAGTGATTTCAATGTAAAAAGTGTGTGTGCGAACGGGTTAAAGTTTCCAGATCAAACCAATAAACAGCTGTTATTAGCAAGCAACATGGAGAGAAGGTTGGAGGAGGAAAACGCTGCTCGGTGGGAGAGCTCCGCCAGCCGTGAGGATAAGGTAGGATTGATAAAAACCTTAAAGGCGAGGACCAATATATGCGATTTTACACATAAAAGACCTTGCGTTTTAGAGCTGGGAAAACTTCGATAGTCACCATATTCGATATTCTCGAGGTTTTCAAACAAAAACCTGCTTAAGTAATACTTAAGACACATACCCTAATAGGTGTCGCCTTGCCAGAATTTATCCACTGTTCAGCCGCCAACAGCAAATTTTAATCCACTTGCAAAACCAAATATTCGATAAATCGATACAATCGCGAGTGGTAAACCCAGCTCTATTGCGTTGTATTTGTATTGACAATATTATCGGAAATCTGTTATTTGCCTTCACCAACATCGCGACCTAATAATACGCCCAATAAAATGCGTTTAAATCAGTGGTCGGCACGGCCCTATCCCGTGGGATAGGATTTTTCTCAGTCATGCACAGTATGTACAAAAGAGAACAAAAGAATCAGGGCAGAGAAAATGTAATTGTGTGGCTAGATTTAGCCTTTTTTAGCGTTAAATAGCTATTTTTTAGGTTATAGGTTATAGGTATGGTATATTACAATATATTTTTGCATTTTTTTTCTCATATCTAGCCATAGAATCTTCAATTTTCACTCATACAAATGCAATGTTGGCATTTGACTGTAGTGGTGCGGACCACTGGTTTAAATTCGTTTCACTTTATAAAGTTTGTTCACAAAGCACAGCTGGAAATCAAAATCAAATCAGTGTGATCCCTGACAATTTTCTTTGGTCACACTGGTTGCCGAACAAAATATATTATTATATTCTGTAGGCGATTTCCTTCGATGTTAGTACTAGGATTTATTACGTGAAATGGTGAAATTTCACTTTGTATAAATTAGGTGGCAACGCTTAGCGAAAATAGTAAATTAAGCCGGGGCGGCCGAATTTACTGTAAATGGACGTGGAAAGGCAGAGATCCTTTTGGACTAATGCCGGGTGATGTCCAGGTGGAGGACTGAATAGACTTTTCCCCGATTTCTTCTTATTAATAATTTAACAGCTGAGCTCAAATTGTCTGGCAACTCTGTTAATTCGGCGTATTCAACAAATTCATGGAATTCATAGCACACAACGTAGTAGGCTGTCAAACATGACAGAACGAAATATCCTTTACATTTTCGTCTTGCCAACTACCTGAGCGCCGCTATGAATTGGGCAATCGATATAATGGGACGTGGAATTCTTCCCGATACGTTCTGCACGAAACTATGGCCGACACTCGACGAACACATTCCCGCAAAAGCTCACACACATAGCGCCCACACACGCTCACATGCACAGAGCAAACACACAGAGGCACGAGTGCGAGTTGTTTTTTTATGCAGCGCATTTACCCGTATATATTGGCAACCGAACACAACTAAACAATACTCGTCGTGCCCGCTCGTCGCCAGCCATCTAAGACCACTTAAATTATATAACTAAATGTTCAGTGGACTTACCCAAGTTGTTCCGATGTCAGTGGGCAAGCTTCTTCTAGGCGGTGGCCTTGGGAAAGAACGAACAAGCGGCGATGTGAACACTCCAAAAGTTGACGCTGAAATGACCGAACAAATGCTCTCTGCGGCTTTTGCCTTACACCACCGGCGAACTCCCGTACGCTGGCGAATTGCCGCTCGCACACAGACAAAGAGTATTCGTGTGCGCCAGGGCACACCGACACGTTCACACGACAGAACTGAATTCGCCGCAATTCGCAGATCGCACTTGGACTCGCGGGAACTTTTTGAATTTTCTTTCACGGTTTTTTTTTTTTTACTTTGAGATTTGTTTTGTTTTGGGAGGTCCTATCACTTGGACTGATTGTTTAATTGTGACGCTTCAACTAGCAGAGAAGGACGAGGAAAAGTAGTTGCCTTTTTGATGCTGGTACTTCCGGAGCAATTAATCGTAAGTATTATAGCCAACTGACAAAATGGTCACACTAACAGGCAGATCGTGAGGGCAAAACGAAAGGGGGTAAGAACTAACGGAATCTTTCTCTCTCTCTTTGCTCTGCCACATGCACACAAACACAACTGTGAAGGTTTAACAAAACGGAGGACAGCGAATCTAACCGACATGGCCAGTCCTCTTCCTCGTCACTGAGTGAGTATATTGTACCGCGCGTGTGTTTGCTTAGGTTATTGTAGGAGATATTCGGAGGACAAACTATCACTGTCTGAATTATAAGGAAAGCACCAGAGTTGTGACGTGGACAAGACTTTCACCAGTTGCTCCAGAAGGGAGAGTAGTTTATGTTATTATTATTGGAAATTAAACTATAATAATTGGTTAAAAAAGAACGTGTTTTGATATATTTTAGAAATTAAGAAGAGGAAGAGAAAGAAAGAGGTGCTCCTCATCAGCATTCTGCGGGCTTACCACTTCTTGGCAGCTAGAACTCGTTGGGAATTATAGAGCAATGTAAGCGGGAAGTGCTGACTTACAAGGAAAGAGAGGAAGAGGAAAAGAGAGGCAGTGGAAGGGAAAGGAAGAGAGAGAGGTGTTCATCATCAGCATTCAGCGGGCTTACCACTTGCTGGCAGCTAGAACTCGTTGGGAATTATAGAGCAATGCGAGCGGGAAAGGCTGACTTACAAGGAAAGAGAACGAGAGAGGAAGAGAAGAAGAGAGAGGAAGAGAAGGAGAGAGAGGAAGAGGAAAAGAGAGGTGCACCTCCTCAGTATTCATCGTGCTTACCACTTGCTAACAGCTAGAACCGGTTGAGAATCATAGTGGAATTGGAATAATAATATGTTAAATTAACAAAACAGCTCTTTATTGATGATGCACACTCCGTGCATCGCCTATCGAATTAAGTATTAAGTACACAATTATCGCGCTAAGAAGGTTGTGTCTCCTCCGAGGGACTTAGAACTAAGTACGATTAAACGAAATAAAAAAATGTAATAATAGTACAAATTAAGAGGAGACAATAAAAAAAAAACACGAGTACTAACAGCTAACCCTACAGTCTACTGCTCTCCGAGCCATTCTGTCGCGCCGGAGCCTGCTGCTGGGCGGAGGAGGACTTGTCGTAGCCATTGCTGGACATCTGCAGGTGCTGCGGCAGCTGGGCCGGACGTCCGTTGGAGGGCAGGGTCTCGTCCACGGAGGAGAACACGGAGTTGTCGTGTCCATGCATGTGACGGGCATTGAGCACGGCGTCCGGATGGCTCTTTGGCGACTCCGGTTCCACAGACTCGGTCACCTTGCCGTCCAGCAGGAAGCAGGTGATGAAGAAGAGGATGGAACCTGGAAGGGAGACAATCATGAGGTTACATCCTTGGAAGACATGCTGTGTGTGTGAGTGGCACTTACTTATGCCATAGAATCCGGCGTAGAAGATCATGATGGATCCACGGTAGCCAAGCACCTTGGCCACGGGATCCACCAGAATGGGCAGGTTGCCGCCAATGTTGTTCATCACGAAGAGGAACACCCCGATGGTCGAAGAGCGCACCCTCAGCGGCACGATCTCCACCACAATGGCAAAGACAATGCCGAACCACATCTCGGCAAAGAAGTAGCTCAGTCCCAGCGTGATCATGGCCCACAGCGGATCGAAGTACACCGATCCGAAGGCCGGCAGGGTGGCAATCAGTTGGCTAACAGCCAGGACAAAGGCCCTGGACCTGATGCCCATCTTGGCCACGATCTTGTCGGACACAATGCCGCCCACAACGACACCCACACTGCCAATGCCGATGGTGACGCCGAAGAGCCACCAGCCCAGATCCACGTCGGGGAAGTAGGTGTTGTAGTACAGGTCGGCGTTGTAGGCAAAGGTCATGCCACCGCAATGACGGATTGAGGCTGCAATCATGAGCATGATCATCGCCGGGCTCTTGATCACCTGCCACAGGCTCACCGGCTTCCCGCTGGCCGTCTGCCGGTCACCCTCCCCGATGGCCTTCCTCTCCGGCTCCCTCAGCGTCGTCCCAGTGAGTCCAGCCACGATCACGGTCAGCACACCGGCCCCGAGGTAGCACACCCGCCATCCCAAATCCCAGAAGTTCAGTTTGGTAATATACCTTCCCACGGGGAAGGCGATGCCGTAGCCTCCGTAGATGCCCCAGTTGAAGATGGCCATCACGAGGGCTCGCTTGTCCTCGGGAAAGATGTCGGACATGATGCCGGTGGCCAGGGGATTGCATCCGGACTCGCCGGCTGCCATCACCATGCGCAGCAGCACCAGCTGCCAGTACTCCTTCACCGTGCCCTGCAGGATCATGGCGATGCCAAAGATCACTGTGCAGACGGTGAGCATCTTAACCCGGTTGTACTTGTCGGCGGCGAAGCCCATGAAGACGCCGGCAATGGTGAAGATGAGGATGAAGGTGGGTCCGGCCAGGATCTGGTAGTCAATGCCCAGACCATTGTAGTTCCACTCGCAGTAGCCGGTGCCGTTGAAGTCCAAAGCATAGCAGCTGGACTCGTTGCCCACCGCCGAGCACTGGGTGGGCAGCTCGTGGCGATTGAACATTGAGTTGTTCTGCTGGCAGGCATGGTCCCCGTAGTCCAACTCGATGGCCGTCTGCTTGGAGGTCACGCCGATCAGGTAGTGTCCCAGCTCGCCGAGGATGTAGCCAATGGTGAGTATGGCCAGGACATACGAGTTGTAGAAGCCGCTGAGCTTCTCCAGAATCGGTATCATCTTGGCGGGTCTGCAAGGAGATAGGGAGGGTATCGAGTGCTTTGATTAGGCTCCGATATTTACATACTGCAACCTTGCAAAGATAAAGAAACGCAATCACTGAGGTAGGGGTATCAGTTTGCGCGACATAATGACAAATAACCAGAGAGCTCTTAATTAATGGATCCCCGACTGCCAGAGAGAGTGATGACCAGAGCAGGTCACCAGCTATAGCCATAGGCACTTGATGGATCGGGTCGTGACTGGAATTTCGAAAGGTATCTTGCCCCGAGACGACGGCAATCGCCATAATTCTCCCTCGCAGCGGAATGAAAGCGAAGGCAATTACGCGTACGTGAAGTGGAAAGGTGATGTCTAACCTTTAACTAACTGGGAAATGCAAGATATTTATGTGATTCCTACTATAGTTTGAATTCTACAAGACATTCTTCAGTACCTACTTGGGCTTAAAAGCTGAAAAACACTTTCTATATATGATAGATACAACCTTTAACCTTTAATTATGTAGTCCCAGAGAGTCTTTATCTAATTCCCACAATAGTTTCAATTCTAAAAGCCATTCTTCAAGTTCTTTAAAGCTGAAAAATACTCTTATTCTATGATATATACAACCTTTAACTTTTAACTAACTAGCAAATACCAGATAATTATAAACTCAGAGAGTCTTAATCTGTTTTCTTTAATAGTTTGAATTCTACAAGCCATTCTTCAATACCTTCAAGTACTTAAAAGTACTGAATAAGACTTTCAATCTATGATAGATGCAAGCTTCAACCTTTAACTATCTAGCAAATACCAGATATTTATAAATTCTACAAAGCTTTCTTCATTATTCAATCAAAGAATTAAAAGCTGAAAAGCACTTGCAATCTTTGAAAGATACATTCTTTAACCTTTAACTCACTAGCAAATACCAGATCTTAATATACCCAGAGAGAGTTATTCTGTTTTCTTTAATATTTTTAATTCTACAAGCCATTCTTCTATAACATAAAAGCTAAAAAAACACTTTTAATCTATGGTAGATACTAATTTCCCCTTTAACCAAGTATTAAATTCAAAATATGAATAAGCCCACAGGGTCTTCAACTAATTCCTTCTATAGTGCGAATTCTACAACGCTTTCTTCTTTACTTTAAAAAAATTAAAAGCCAAAGCGCAATCAATCTATGATACCTTTAACCCTTAACTAACTAATTCCACAGATTCCACATTTATCACATTTCTACTAGAGTTTGAATTCTACAAGCCATTCTTCAAGTACTTAAAAGCTGAAAAACACTTTCAATCCATGATAGATCTAAGGTAGATACAAGTTTGATTACTCTTACTCCCAAAAACTCCGACAAGTGTCTGAATCAATTTGTCTTTTTCTTGTTAATTTCGTTTAAGCTCGCAGGCGGTAAATTAATTTTTGGCAAAACCGCCATTAGCCCCAGTCAAAGCTTCATAATAGTCATTGTCTGGCTTGGCCAAAACCGGGCAACCAGTCTAGGCTGGGGCTCAGATATGGCTCTGCCTCTGGCTCAGCTCAGACTCTGACATGCCTACCAAAATTCCTTTAATCAATCAAATTAATTTGCTTTTGCTGTTTCGCTCTTTCCTTTTCTTTTTCTATTTTTTTTTCGGATATTTTTTGGCCAAATCTTACAATTGTTGCGCTGTCAAGCGGCGAGCCAAGGTCAGGGCCAAGAATCGCTGAGAACATTAACGCCAACCGACGGATATGCGGCATGCGAACAAAAGGTCTCAAGAATGCGGATGCTCAGGTCCGAGCTTCGACAAAGCTATTCTTTATTGACCATTCGAGAGGGATCAATACACGATCGTGTATCAAATTTGGAGTGTTTACGAGTTCCCCCACCTCAGCTCTAATGTCTGCTGCAATTTTAAATAATAATAGCCATTAGGCCGGGTCTGTAGCCAAGCTCTCCTAGCCTTGGTCGTGGGCTATGACAGTTATTGAGCCATAAATACGAGCTTTACCGAGTTTGGCTATAAAGCCGGCGCACGTGAGGCGGGCTTATATGCAGATTCGATGTCGGAAGCTGGGCTCCAAGTGTGATTGTTGACGGCTTAGCAAAACGCCCCATTGGCGACCTTGACACTGGGCCATTGTGTCAGAAATGCGGTGACTAGGAAGCTCTGAGATCAGCGATTCTTATGGAAATCCAACCTGGCCCTGGCCCTGGCCGTGCATTACATCCGTCAGTGCGTGCGCTGTAAGTCGAGTTTATATTTCTAGTTCAATGCCAAGGCGCCACGCGTAATAGACCAGGCCCAAACCGGACCCAGCCACAGACGTGACTTGCCCCGCCGGTACCCTCGGACTCCTTGGCTTTCTTTGCACCGGACCAAGTGCAGTTCGTGAATCGACTATCGAATATGGCCCGGCTCGGACTCGGGCTCGTTGGAGCATTAAATTTAAGTGTGCACTCGCAGCGATTTATATGTGTCTTGTGAACAATAAAAGCGATTGCCAAATGGAATTGTTGCAAGCATACGAGTATAACTGATATGATTTGCATTTTATTATTGCTTGTAGTAACCATAACTTGATTATGAGTTCTGTGGGGGCTTAGGGATATCACTGGAGCTAAGGGATTAGGTTTTATGCTAGTGTGGCCCAGCCTCTGCCGGCACACAAAGCTCACAAATTGTAAATTTAAAGCTAAATCTAGAATTTGTTAGTTTTAAAAATATATTCTTTAGTCATAGCGATTTGTTTTTAAATTTAAAATAAAAGTTTGCTATTTTTTTCTCATTCTTACATGTCAATGTATTGCCTGGGCGCCACTGCTTCATACAGACTTTATCATAGGTGAAGGTGGCAACCCTGGAGCTCAGAGAGTGTCTCTGTCAGGCCTGAGATTACAACATCGCCACTGGACTCGGGTTCGTGACAAGATTAGACCAAGAACGGTCAGGCTTGGCTGCCTCGAATCAAGAAAAGAGCGGCGAGGAGACTGGAGACTCGAGACTCGAGACTGGAGACTAGAGATTCTAGAGACTAGACATTCTAGAGACTAAAAATTCTAGAGACTAGAGATTTCAGAGACTACATATTCTAGAGAATAGAGATTCTAGAGACTAGAGATTCCAGAGACTACAAATTCTAGAGACTAGAGATTCTAGAGACTAGAGATTCTAGAGACTAAAAATTCTAGAGTCTAGAGATTCTGGAAACTAAAAATTCTAGAGAGTAGAGATTCCAGAGACTAAAAATTCCAGAGACTAGAGATTCTAGAGACTAGAGATTATAGAGACTAGAGATTCTAGAGACTAAAAATTCTAGAGACTAAAAATTCCAGAGACTAGAGATTCTAGACACTAGGCACTAGAGACTAGAGATCTAGAGACTACAGATTCTAAAGACTAGAGATTCTAGAGACTAGAGATCTAGAGACTAGAGACTTGAGACTGAATACTGAAAAGACTCGAGATTCTGGAGAGAACGTAACCTGTAGACTGGAAACTGTAGACTTGGATAAAAAATAATAAGCGAAAAGCCAATACCTTGCCCAGTGTGTGCTCCCAATAACTCCAAACCCAAGCCAAGTAGGCTTACTGGGAACTTTCTGGCCCGATTAGCTAGACTCTCGCCCCTAATAGGCGCCTCTTAAGTCGTCTATGCCAAAGCAAAGGCACTTTAAACGGAGTTGACAGGCAGACAGACGGACAACGGCACTCAAGCATGCCCATATTACACATAACACATTATACAATTGTATTAACTGGGCTTAAAGTCAGCCAGCCAGCTAGCGAGCCGTTGCAACCGCTGCCAAGGTTAACCTGGCCCCCAATTATGAGTGGCACTTGCTGGCTTTGCATGTCGCCAGATTCTTGCGATGCTGATTTTAATAAATAGCTAATAAATATTGTTAATTTATTGGCCAGGCCAGGTGTCTGTCTCGCCGACAATTAGCAGTCGCTTAGCCGCCAGAGTGGGTGGCTGACAGCGAGATCTTTAGATCTTTAGGGCTTAGAGTTGCGTGACAACCTTGACATGGACATCGAATCTAACGGTGGGAACAACGCCCCTCTCAGAGTTTGATTTATGACTGGCAGGTGCCACAACTGGTCCAAGCCTCACTCAAAAATGAAGCCATCAAGCCATCCATTGAGTGTGGTCAGTTAGCAGTCGCTAAGTGCTTATCACATGGCTCTGACTCGGTCATTATGGCCACAATGTGTGAAATGCCACTGCCGGATCTGAAGCTTGCATAAGATCAGGCGGGGATCCGGCTCTAAGTACACACCAATAACTGGAGCAGAGCTTGGGACATTAAATCAGGAAAAGGTACCTGCAGTGAGTCAGCTTTTATGGCTGCCAGGTGTTCTCAATAAATTACAAAATACACCTGGCAACCTGGGGGAAACAGGTGTTAGAGGGTGGAGGTGTCACCGATCCCCATCCCGATGCAAATCTCAATTCAAATGCCATGTCGTGAACACGTGGAATAGTTGGGAGGATGGAATAGTTCGAGAATTTAACTATGAATTAATGCGGGCATTATTATAAGCCCCCGCCGGGTGGTCAAAGCAAGTTCCAAGATCATCATTCTACAACAAAAAGATGACTGACTGGACTGTATAACCCGAATTACGGGTAATTACGTCTCGTCTCGGCTTGTCCGACAAATGCAAATCAAGCGGTGAGTATATAGAACGTGTTATGGATCCGACTAAGCAGATACCTCTCAATGGTAATGAGTGTGTGGAGTGACTTTTGCTAATTATATTTAATTATTAGAGTGGCATTCTTGGTATAGGTCCATAAATTAATCATTTATATGGCTCATAAGTGGAGTGGCATATGTGTATCTCGCAAATGCCAGACTCTCTATTCCACAGATACAGATAGAGACGTAAGTAACGTTTATGGCATAATTATCGCAAACAATTAGATCGAGAGTTATCAATTAAAGTGAATTATCCGCGACACCTGGAGCAACCTTTCTAATTGTTACGAACAATTTGCCTTTCCCTTGGGGCTAACTATTTGGAAAATGTCTTTAAAGAATTGATCTTAGAGCTGGGTTAAGCAGTAATTACAGAGATCATTGCTATTACTATTACGAGTCAGCAAATTTTCAGTGACCAGCCTCTGTCGGCACACGCACAGCAAGCACAAAGCACCAGTGATGACAAATTGTAAGTTAAAGTAAAGTTAATTAGCATTTCTTGTAGTCATAGCCATTTCTATTTAATATTGAAAATAATATTATACATCATTTAAATTAAAAAAAAAATTTTTTTTTTTAATAGTTTTTTTTTTTTAATTTCTAAGCTTAAGTTATATTTCTTACTCACTTATAATATGTCAATGTATTGCCTCTAACTCATTCGATTTCCCAATCCAGGTGTCTTAATATAATTAAAAATGTATTAAAAAAATATATAAAAAAAAAGAATAAAAAACCCCATATAGTAACTACGGAAAAAGGGAATACTAATCAAAATCAGACACACTTATGCAATTGCCCCTGCGCTCATTAGCAATTTGAACTTGTCTTCATAATTTATTTCTATATTTTGCATCGGATCTCGCGGATCTTCGTGACTGCCCACAACCGATCGATGATCGGACCGACCTCCCCACACGGGTTAGAGGAGACCGGAGACCGGAGACCGGGCTTCATAAGACGCCCACCAGCGGGATGTGGGATTCCATTCGATTCGATTCGATTCTGTTTTGTTTGTGGGAATGCTTAAATACAAATACGTTTCGTGTTGCTGTCTAAATCAAAGTTGAGATTGAAATAAATTCGTAATTAAATGGTGTGGCGATAACGCCAAATTTATACACTCGAAACATGTTTGAACAAATCGCAGCGATTGCTACTTGATTCATTATTCACATCACCCTTTCTTCGGGGGCTTTCCTTCCTGTTCTTCGCTGATTAGATAGTCGCTACTTCCAGCTTCATTAGCTATTTTTTTTTTTTTTTGCTTTTTTC